>JAGDQP010024358.1:0-28046 GCA_022664845.1 Lepisma saccharinum | reverse complement strand
ATAGTTCAGAGATCGTGTAAATTTAAGCACTTTATCAAAGGGGCCCCTTATTTTTTTTCCGTGGGGAGGCCCCCAATTGCTTACCGCCACCACTACTTAAGTCTATAGGTCTATAAAGTATGAGAAAACCAATACTATTGCAGACGGCCGATTTAATGTTATCGGAATCGCTCTAAGTTGGCGAAGAATGAGCTAAACATGTACACAATATATGAAGATGTTAATAATAGAAATAATCAAAGTTGTATTTAAAATCAAAGTATTTGTCAAATAAAGTTGACAGGAGAAAATATTGACCAAGGTAAACAGAAAGTTCGTAATTGCTTATATTTTCACGTACATCTATCTATGGAAGTACTGACTCTGGACCCGTGTCGAGTCTTTAAGTTACTCATTTTCTAAAATTCACCAACATCCGTGCCTAAACAGGGATTCGAAACCAGAAACGTAGCAAAGCTGGTCCGATGCCTCAGATCACAGAGAGCCACTACTGGCGGCAGCTAATTTTAATATCTTGCAATGTATTCTAAGATAATAAGTTAAAGTTTAAAAATTGTATCAATTTCACAAATACTAGAATAACACTTTTATGGAAACACGCATTACACTTTTAAAAATCCATTGCGAATACTTTGAGACGGGTGAAGTTTAACTGGATCTACTCAATTTACCACATAGGTTAGGGTGACCAAACGTACCAGAAATCCGGGATTGTCCCGATTTTCAGCATAATGTTCCGGAGTTCTGGGAAAAGGTTTTAGGAACCCTGAATTGTCCCGATTTTTCGAACAGTGAATTGTGATTTAAGTCACCCCTGATAGCACATTTTGCATGCAATATCTTCCTTTAATACTGTAAACATTCCATTTCTTCCCGTAAATTTTTCATTTTCATGCAACAATAAACCTGACCAATCTTCTAAGCTACTCTCTTGCTACATCATGAAAATGAATTATTAAGCTTTCCTTTTTTTTGTCCACTCATCTTCTTATTGGTCATTCAAAGTGTGCTTGGATAGTTTTCTACTCTTTCCAGATTTGAGCGGTATCTGCACTAAATTTCAAACGAGATGTCCCGAATTTTAAACATGACAATTGGACAGCCTAAGACACGTACCAGGAAAACCGATACAGTATTTAACCCTATTTTTATTGTATACTTTATGAATAGTCCGTAGTCTGTTTTCGAAGAATAGTAAATTTGTTTGGATATGAGAACCAAATCAAACCCAAAAACATTTTTAACAGTAATAATTTTAGTATAAGAAATATCTGTTACCAATACTATTTTCAATTTGTTTAAGTTTGTTTCTTTAGAATCCGAGCATGAATATCTTTTAATTTTCCACAGAATTTCTATGATTCAGGAAGATTTATTTATTAAGTAAGATTTCAGTGTTTCTATTGTACAATTAATCATTATCCATCGAAGTTACAGTAGACAGAAACTTTAAATTACGTTTAGTAAAGAACAAGAAAATCTTTGGTGCCTCTACCCGCAGTGGTAGATAATGGTGACAAATTTCGTGTTAAATATGGGTCAGTAAGAAGTCAATAAGAATATTGCGTGACTTGTTTTCATCTGGAAGCAGGTGTAACCAATCGTAGCTGAATACCTTCATATTCTGTGCTCACCTAATCGAGAAGACAAAGTTCGTGGAACTTTTCCCCTTGTATCTCTGCTCCTCCTCATTATTGTTCCCACTTTTTCTACTCCTCCTTCGCCACCCATTAGAGCAGGTGTCATAGTGATTCCTGAGTCACGTTTTGGGAAGATTCACAATATAATGGCACTATGGCAGTAGCAGGTGACACAAAAGCAGTAGAAAATTATATAGTAGATCTAGAAATACAACTTCTGACTAACGTGTTAATTACAGTATAGTCACGAGCGCTCTGATGAAATATAAGTGTGATAATGAAGATAATTGTGGGATTGCTATTATTGTGAAATAATACATTAACAGTTGGAAGAACAAACAGGAAGTTAAAACCAATTAAAACTGAAAATCGGAAACTTTTTTTTAAAGAATAGTTTTATTGTTTCTGTGTTATTCAAGTTTATTATTGATTTGTCTTGGCTTTTCCGTTGCAGGCGTAGTTAAGTGGTTAGTTCGGTTGACTTAGGTTCAGTTAGCATAATATACATTCTATAGTGTGTCCTAGAATTAATATGACAACTACAATTGCAGTAAAAAAAAGTTGAACTAACGTAATTTTCAGCAATATACGTATATACGGTATATTGAGTATATTACTCAATATATATATAATAAATAAATCACAGCCATATTCAGTTCACTAGTGGATGAGGCCTCTCCCCGAAGGGAGGAGTTGGTCTACTGGTTCCACGCTGACCAGATGGGTTGGGAGAGGAGAGCCGAAGCTCTCACTGTGATCGCCATTGTCTTTTATTCACAGCAGCTCCCCAACTGTCCTCACGATGCTGGGTCAATTCCGAAATTTTTTAGTCCCCACTGGGAATCGAATCCGTGATCTCTCGCACTGAAGTCGAGCGTACTACCGACTAGGCTACTAGAAATATTGAATAATAAATGCCTGTTCGAACCGAAACTGCGGGAGTCGTTGCAGCGGCTACCCTGGCTGTCTTCCACTTGATCCAAAATTTAACGCCCTCTAGCGGACAAACGCGGCCTTACACGGTCGAATTACTTTGCAGGCATTTTTAGAATCGGGGTAGAAAAATATATACGAAGTCTTATTAAAAAATCCTGTTCGAACCTAAATACTTCCTTGTAAGTACGTGGCACGGTCTCACACGCCCATCATCACGTTTCCATTATCTTGTGGGGAAAGTTTCTAGATTGTTTGATACGTCTTATGATAACCAGTACCTTATCTTAACCGTTGATTTCCGTCACCATGTGCAAATTGCATATAAAGTGTGATGTCATTATATTTGAAAAGACACATTTTGTAGCTTTTGTTTACCAGGCACTGGAGGAATGTTTTGGAATATGAAAGATAGCAGAATTTCAGTCTATGCATTCTGTTGATAGACTTCAAATGCCTCAGACTGCTGCTATGACATCCTAAATTAAAGTTTCTAAGATCGGGACCTACGATTTTTTGTAAAGTAGGCTTCGAACCGCTCCGTTCAATGGACATCGGAGGGAATTCAGGCCGTGACCATGCGCACTGAAAGTGAGCGCGTTAACCTCTCGCCCTCCCCGAGGTAGTTACGAACTGAATTTGGTCTTCTAATGCCTCTTCCATTCCTTAAAGAATAGCAGCAACTTTAAACGGTATCGAATATAAGAAAACTCGTGTGCCCACTGGACCCGGGCCCAGAACGTGCCAAATTTTGGAGGCGCAATTATTACTAAATACTACCAGGCATTATGGGAGATTAACACTGGTTGGGGTAGTATTCACGGTGATTACATGACAGAACACCGTTGCCACAACAGAGCGCGACGAATAAGACCGGGCGACAAAATACCGTTGGTCCTAGCACTCTGTGCAACAAAACCGCTACTGTCAAAACAGCGCCCGCGTGAAAAGAGTGATAATCACTTATCTTCAATAAATGTCGCGTGAAAACAGATCTGATTGATGCCAAATATAAAGCCTGGAAGCGGAAGGGAAAGTTAATCTCTATCACTCATTTCCAGATTAAATTAATATGGGCCAAATTTTCTGTTCTAACTCATCCTTTTTACACATGTTATCGTTGTGTGGTCCTTTTTGAGGCTTCAGCACCAAGTATTGTGAAGCCTGATATTACCTCTCTGTCCGCCTATCTAACTGACAACAACTCAGGAACTACTAGAGCTAAGAAGATAGTTCAGATGACGTTGTAAAGGTCTTGACAACACGAATTCAAACTCGTATAATTCATTCAGATCTCAGGGGTGGGTTGGGATATACGGGGGTGGGCAATTTTCAAGTCAGTAACTAGACCTACTGAATCTATGAAAATACCTGAGATGTCATTGGAATGGTCTCGGTGAGATGAGTTGAAAACCATATAGATATTATAGATCATATGGGCGGGACCCGAGATACGGCGGGCAATCTTCAACTCAGGAAGTACTAGGGTTAGGAATGTCGCTTGAAAGGTATCGGGTTCGGGAGTCGAGTTCGAACCCGTATAGATAATCAAGATCGCAGAGGCAGGCCAATTTTCAACAGAGCAACTATAAAGGTGTTCGAGGTGTCGTTGAAAAGGTCCGTAGCATTTCACTTATAATTGGGACGCCAAAATTTACTGTGCCAGGGTGCCTATACCAGGCAGCTTTTTTCTTCTTTGTTGACACATGAAGTTGTTTCTATTTACAGCTATTCCCAGCCAGACACAGAGGAAGCTGAATCACGTTACAGCGATAGTTTATCCACTAGGCAAACTAAATGTTGACAAGTTTACAATGATTACAGAATTTTATGAATGGAAATACGTTCCCGGGAAACAAAGGGCTGATCATACTTCCAATGGTTTTAGATAGGACAAAACTCGGCTCCTCCTAACAGTTAAGATTAGGGATGGCCTTAAAATCCTTACAACTTTTGAGAACAATAAGCAAAATTTGTTGTATTTTTTAAAATTATCAAGCAAATTTCAAATAGTCTTTGTATTCCAACTAATGAAGCAAATTAATCTTTGTATTCCAACAGAATTATTATTATAATTATTAACTGAATTTTGTTTAACTATATCGTTCCGTGCTAGACGCACCAAAGGCTTATTAAGCCAGGCGGGAATCTCAGTGCAAGTAATCATAAAGGAAATCAATTTTCATCTCTTGTTCCGTTGGAATTGAAATGAATTCCTTTAATCAATAATGGAAAAAGGAATGATGAACCGGGATCTATGAACTAGCAACAAATTGTCGTTGAAATATTGCTATTACCTTCCCACCCTCAGAATTTTCTTCTACGGCAAGTTGTTCTCGAGATTTAGATGCTATCTATTTAATTTCAAAATAGTAAACGGTTAACGTTTTGTTGTGGGCTTTGTGGTTCTTTTTGGAGCAGCAACGTTCACACAAGTGGTAGTAGCCAGTTGAAGAACAGACAGCTTGCTAACTAATTATACGAGGAGGCCAAGCAGGTACTAAAAAAACTTCGCGCTGGAATGCGGGTGTTGAGGATAGGTGACATGCACGAGCGGAATGAGTTCGCTTTTTGTTCTTGTTATGTCTGTTTTCTTCCCCTTACTACTTTTTAATCTTCGTTCTCCAGCTCCAGTTTTTGCATGCACATACATGTTTTCGGGTTTAAAGATCAGAACTGTTTATGCCTAGTTTATACTTGCCAGAAGAACAAAGTTACCTGGCCACAAATAAATTAAAATTCAACAAAATTTAATTTCCGTGTTCCTTCCTGATATTAAAACACCCACCGAAAAACACAAATATTCATTTGATTGGGTAAAAGCTGTAAATTAAATAAATAGCATTCTTTTTAGCATTGGTAGTTTCCAAGGACAAAAAGGATGTCAAGATTAATTTGCGCATGTGTAACCGTCTATTTTGCTGTTAACTACTTCGTTAATGTTTTTGGCCTGTACCAACATAAAGTGCCTACCTAACCTGTAATATATTTTTCAACCTTCTATTGTTTAAAATTAGGATATACAAAACCGGGTTATATCTAAACTCCAGCCTACATATGTACATTTACTTCTAAATGCTTATAAAGTATAATACTACTTACTGGTAGGCAACACTCAATACTTATAACATATTTATTGAATGTTTCCAATACCTAGTCAAAACATTATACAGATACTACTTCCTGTAGATATACAAATCATTATTCTACACATTATTGAATATCTTCTATCCCAGTTTATTTCGTACTAATCATATCATATGCATTCCTTAGATCCCTTACATCTCATGCAATTTTAGAATAGGATATGGGCAGCTAAGGTAGTAATTGCTACCTGAAGAATAATGTTACAAAATAAGATTGTCTTACGGGTGGGAATCGTTCCACCTACGTGGTAAAATTTAATACGCCAATTAATGTGATTCGCTTGTCATTAGTTTCATCTGATTTTTCTGACATGATGTTGACTACGTTCCATGGTCGCACCTACTCTTCCTTACATTCTGTTAAGCAAGTGATTAAGATAAGAGTTTTCGTTTTTACAGATTTTTCTTTAGTTCAAATTGGTTCGTGGTGTCCTCAAATCTTACAACGTTAATTTAACTCTTTTCCTGACGTCATACAATGATGAAATTTTGCACCGCAACGTAAGTCGGGTGACAATGCAATACTCCATTATTACTTTCAAATATTTCTGTATATTTATAATTATAAATCATATTTTAATATGGACTTATTTATCCCATAATAAATACAAATCTGCAACGATGTTGCGTTTGACTGGTTGCAGAATTCTTGGGTAACAGAACATTAGCTTGCGAAAAAGAATCCAAACACCGAAATAACCTGATCCTACGTTTCTCAAAGACATAAGCAACTTTGCAATAACGAGGCTACAGCATTTAGGAACGCTTTTCTAGATACTATTTCGACATTTGCATGGCACGACAGGAAAATCCTTTTCTGAAACTCTATTTGCAGACGGGCGAGCATGATTTTCATTTTACTGATAACCATTCCATTTGCCCTTTACCACTACGATGTTTTAACTCATGTCAACGGCTCAACGTCCATTGCTCAACCTGTGCCAAATTTCGAATCGTGAGATTGCATTGCAGTGTGGTTTCAAATTTACATATATACGTATTATTTAGCGGCCTGAAACATAGTTGCCCAAAGTCTATACATGAAATTCAAAAACACATCTAGAGTTTTGTAGGATTCCTATAGATTTTTAACCGATAACTTTTATGGCGGGTTTCACCAATCTTCATTAGTCGTTAAAGAATCGTTAAGGAATTTTAAGCGCTTTAAAATATATTACATTCGTTAGAAAACGATTCACTAAATTCTTAACAAAGGTTGGTGAGTTGAAACTCTGTGTCTGGCAGAATTCCTGACTGGGAAAATCTGTCCTTGTTTTATTTATGTAAGTAAGAATTACATGTAATCCTATCATTTTTGTAGCCTCAGGCAATAACGGTATTCGACCTACTTTTTAGGTAAGTGATCTCCTTTTGAAGATTAATGGTACCGTGATACACTGATCCTCACCTACTTTTTCTAGATCTTTCGATGCTGACGTAACGTAACTTTATTTTCATATCTTTCAATACTTATGGAATTTCTTTAGGGGATGATGTGTATTAGATCTTTTAATGCTGACATAACCTAATTTTATTTTTATTTTGATGCTCGTAGTAGAGGGAATGGAATATTATTTTAGATCTTAATGTGCTCACGTAATCAAAGGTTAATGTATTACATTTTATACTTAGAGATTGATTTACTTATAGGAGGAATCATCATTATTTTACCAGCTGTGAATACTGAGCATAGCTTGCGCATGACCATGTTGGAGAACTGTTTTTGTTTCGCATTTTCATGATCGGCGTCATGATCTGCGCATGCGCAGTTTTTTCTTGGAAAAGCACGTTGGAGAAAGATTTATTTGTTTTCTCTTACATCTCTGGATGGTCGTTGGAATGTACGTTGACTCCTTTTATTCTTATAGAGAAATTTCTCGAACTTTAAAGGAGGTGAACGTGCCCTCTAGAACATTCCTTTTTGATGATCTTATTTTGTTTCGCTCTGGAATGCATTTCCGTTTTCCCCGTCCTGATATATTTTACAGTTTGTTTGTGTACATCGGATTAAATAACATATAATGTTTTTTTAAATTTCAGCGCTACGGTTTTCCGTTACGTAGAAATATAGCATGAAATACTGAGAATTCAATCTCCTACGTCATACAACGAAAATCATCCTTTGATTGGTTTGACGTAATCAATCCCTTGTATTTCCGTAGCTATATGCTTCTCCCTATGTTACGTTCCTTATTCAGAAGTTTGAAGACAAATAAAGAGAAATAACATTTACTTCATCACTTAACGAAATAATTAATGTACAAATCTGCAGAACACACTTCAATAAGTTTAAACACCAAAACATGTTTTAATAACAGAAATTGCTCGAAACATAAACAGGGGGCAGTCTTAATCTGCAATGTTCTTCTTATCGCTCGTTCGTGCAACTGTTGATATCTTGTAAATTTAGCTCACTTGGTTAGCACATGCAACTTTTAATTTTTTATACTTTCACCTAAGGCTGTTCGAATCCTATCAATGGCGGTGTTATATTTTACTTCACGAAACGCAAGAGTAACTTCAATATGAAAGTTTCAATTTAAGTTTTTGTTTCTTACATGCTTTTATTATTATTTTATACAATGACATATTAAAACTATTCAATATATTCACGGCCTACAAGTACGTTAAATTGTTAACAGATGGCAGTAATGAGCACTATTAATTCATGTGCTTTTAAATTCTTGAAAAATGCTTCACTAGCATTCATTAAAAAAGTATACGATTGTCGGATGTAAAAACCCACATCTTTTACAGAAAAAAGAGGTAATTCTTTTAAATACAAGAGTTCTAAAGAGCATTATTAGAAAATATCTTACGATTTAATCATGCAAATGAAAAATAAAGAGCTGATATAAATTAATGTTGAAGCTACCAAACTATATCAATATCTTAAAAAGTATTAAAAGTAAAAATCAATTTTAAATGAATAAAACGAACTAAATGACGTGTTAAGGCATACAGAAACGCTATTCACCACTTATACTATTTCTTTCGATCCATTTTTGCGATCTCTTTTTAACAATACTAACAAATCAAATATCATTTGTATGTCAATGACAAGCAGTCGGAAGACTGATTACGTCATAACATGGCGGCGCCCGATTAAGCGCAAGGCTGAGACACTTTTGAAGAAAGTCTTTATAACTCTTGATAGATTCATCACAGAAAGAAAAGAAAATGTTTTCCGTAGTCTGTTTTAATAGAAGAGTTTTTTATTGCAATAAAAAACACTACCGGAAATGTCCATTGTAGAAAGTAGGCTGACCTCCTTTTATTTTTGTCTACGGTTCCAGAAATTTCTTGAACAGTCTACCACCTATAGGCTTACTTTAAATTGTTTTTCTTAGTTGTGACCTAACTATCGTAGTGTATACTTCCACCATGCATTAGTATGAGAATTCTAATGTGGATGAAGGCGATGGACCTTTGCCGGCGAATGCAGCTTCTCTTCACGGTCGTACTGGATCTTCTTCAAACCTGGAAGTAGAGTTCCATGCTGGAAATGAGGATGAAGAATATTCTACTTTTAGTGATAGTGTTCTGCAGAAGATACAAGTTTCTTCTTCTACCTCGTGTAATTGTGTGAAATTTAATATTAACGATAACTGTATATTTGAAGCCATTGAAAACTGGGAATTTAGAAAAAAAGTCCTTTAATTTGTGGCGATTATTTTTATAATGTGTGTAATCGATTCAGACATCGATGCGTCACACGTTCTATATATGAAGATAACGCATTGAAAAGAAGAACACTTAGAGTGATCATGAGAGTAATTTTTTCCATATTTATAACACGTATCTTTTAAAACATGAAGATTCCGATAGTGTAGAAATATTTGAATCTTTCCTTCGAAATTTACTCTTACTTCAAGTGAAAAATAAACTAAATGAAAATATATTACTCGTGAACCAGACACTCAGTGAGTAACATTAAGAATTTTGAATGTTTAAAGCACGAAAGATTTTAAAAGTGTCATGTAATTGTCTATCCATACTTACCATTGAACTTAAGCTGCCTTGATTTTGTAAAATCAAATCAGAATAGTTTTTCTTAAACATAAGTAATAAATTTATTTCTAAACTCTATAACTTTTTTCTTTCAAGAATTTATTAAATAAAAGATTTGGTTTTAGTTTATATTAAAACTTTATTTATATTTCTTGTTTTGTTTTATAATCGTATTTACAAGTGATTTTACAATTCCTTCATTCTTTTGAAGATTCTTAGTATGAAAATAAGAAAATACGTTTTCCCCGCACACTGAAATAAGTAAAACTATACAGAATCATCCGCAAAGTACTTTTTCATCTTTAATATGAATTTTATTTACACGATATGATTTGTAATTTCGACTTAAAAATTTCATAATTGGTTTTGTAGGTTCATTGCCGAAACTATCAAAGTATTCTCCTCGTTTATTTTTATCAATGTAAATTGCAGTCCAGTGACTTCCAGGTAAAGTTGACGGAGTTAGATTTATTATAAGTGCCACCGGATATTCAATCTATTTTGGTAAAGTATCCACTGAATATATTCCTGTAAGCGTTGTTGCACTTGCACAGTCTTGAAGGACAATCGATAAAAGCTGATCACTTCACATCTTAATCACTTTCAATAATTGGCGTTGGTTTATGTACAGTTCTGCTTTCAAGTAGGATAAAAATACGTAGATGAGAATAAGATGAATATTTTGCATAGAGCGAAGCTTCTTTTAAGGCACAACGAAAATTTATTTGTAAATGGTGTAGATGATGGGCACAATTTTGCGATCAAAATGCTAAAGCATTCTATTTTACACACTGAATATCTTCTAAATTAATCACTTTGTAGAAGGGACTAAAGGAAAAGTTGTCTTGATTTGCCGTGTGAGTAAAACCATTAACACTGTGCAAGGTATAGCTTGTAATTATGTTTTAAAGTTTCCCATAGTCAACTTCACCGTCTATTCATTCTAAACCACATACATGTTGGCTTAAATAATAATGTGCGTATCTTTAACTAGGAATAAGGTTTGATAATGGAAAAGGAGGTTTAAATATCCAAGATTTAAAACTATTGGTATCTATATGAACTATAGCTAATTCTTTCACTATGAAATTATTTTCTTCATTATAATTGAACGCTGAAAAGTGTATGACAGTCCTCATGGTTGATCTCAAACTAGACTAAATTTTACATGGTATGATCGGTATCTACTTTTCGATCTTTATGGATTTCTATAAACGAATCAAATTGAACGTAAATTATACATGAAATGGAATTTGCTAGTTCTTGACTGAATCCTATTTTGAGCTGAACTGGAGAATTCTTAATAACATTTCATGTAGAATCATCTACAGTATTAGTAGGAGAAAGAATAAAAGCATAAAGAATATATACATAGAGGTAATTAGAAAATGTGAGTGTATGACTTACATTTTCATTAAATATTCCAGTTCCAGAGGAAACAAGGTATGATAACTACGAACGTATAGCTGATATGCATAATCTGAAGTAAGGAGAATTGGAGGATAAAATTGCGAAAAAACTTGTACTTCCAACTTGTTAATATTAAAATGTCAATGTGGAATGAATTTTCATGGTATTTTCCATTGAATGCAGTGTTTGCAATAAAACCTATAACGATACCCTTAGGTACATCTCCAAAAATATATTATCAAGATGATATGATGTGATATCAGCAGGAATAGTATGTACTCATGTTTCAACTCGTTAGTGGTAATTTTGCAGTATCATGACTCATAAAACTATTTAACTGTAAAGTTAAACGCAGAAATATTAATTCGAGGAACATAGAGAATAACTTCTTCTAGTTTAACTTTAAATGTTGAATTTTCAGCTGCCATTAAACAGAATGTATTTTTACTACGACTTAATTTTATACGAAGATTAACTTTATTTGGAAAAATTCGATTTATCTGAAATATCTGTATGAAGTCGTCCATACATATCAATGGAAGCGCTTCCAGCAATAATAGATTTTCGTTTATAAGAACCAACATTATTTTCATTGATATTATTTAAATGCACTGCAGTATCTTTATAGCATAATACAGTGGTTAAATCAATTTTGGCTGCATCTTCGGAATAATTAAGTAGTTACATATGCACTATTGGAACATGAAACAATTCTATCCTTTAAAGAAACATCTTTTTCACTAAAAAGTGCGTGTAAGAAATTATTAACTGGTTCTATATGATCTGCTGCTACTTGTGCTAGTCCTGCTGCCGCTACTTGTAAATTATCTCCATTCCCCCTTAATACTTCACACAAAGATAAATATGCGCGGGATGAATATATTCAGCGGTATCTCCAGATAGAAGAAATTCTATTTTTCCCTCAGAAGAAAGTGAAGAAATTGGTCAATACTCTACCATACGAAATAATTCGATAGCAGTTTGTGTCATAGGGACAGAAACTAAATCGAATTCATTTGTAGAGCATTCAGCACTTTTAGATGTTAGAAGAGACATGATTGATTAAAAAATTTTCTACTTATCTTCTTTCTAGAAACGCGTCGTTTTTAAATGAAGGTAGTCCAATACGTACGGGAGTTTTACGTTTACGTGTCTTTCTTTTACCGCTTCGTGTAAGCAACTGATTAACTTTATTTTCAGCTTTGCTTCTTAAAGAAGAACCAGCTTCACGATCCCGTGCTTTTAAAATTTTTAATAGGACGATTTTCAAGCATATTCCCTACAACTTGAATTCCTGTTTGTTAAGCTTGTCGCCCTACTGCTGCAGTACCTTGTTTAATGAATGGCATAACAAATCGAAATAGTCCTCGGATAAACTTCCAATTCCATGTCCCCGCTGATAAACGGGTCCTGCAAAGTAGGGATTCCTCTATGTAAAACTGATTGAGTTTTCATTTTGATGAGCACTTAAAGTGAAGTGTGACGGTCAAAGTCACCAATGCAAAAGGTAAATTTCCCCCTGTGTGGTCCTTCAGTAGTACTTCTATAGTGGAAAATAATGTACATTCTTTACGTACAAATAAATAAGTACATTAAATTTTACCATGATTACTATCAGACATACTTACAATTCGCAAAAGAGGTGCCTTAGTATCACCAACAAACTGAGGTTGAATAATATCTGTATACACAAATACTTGATGTGGAAGACCAATATCTAAAAACGGTTGTTTAGGAGTTCGACTATCTTTTAAAATATTAATATAGGTTCAGATCCAAATTGTAAAGCTAATGATAATCGTAATGATCCTTATGATCATCGTAAAGATTACTCTCATCAACTTTTATGCTTACAATATTTGAATATTCAAATTTTATATTTAAATTTATTTAATTTAATTCATCAAGTAATTGTTGAACGGTAGAATAATATCCTGGTTCTATTTTATATTGATCGTCAGCATACCATACCATATTTTGACCGCTGTTTACATTATCACAGGTGAAAGGAATATGAATTTCAGTTAAACCAACCATCCAAAAATTGTTTAAATGAATTCGATGCTTTGAAATATTGAAAAAAATGGGTTGGAGTTTCTTAGAATAAGTTTGAATGCTTCCATTAGAAGTACGTGTAATGTAAAATCTATCGTCAGTACTATTAGAAGTCATCTTCTTTTAAAACGCAGTGTCACGCTTGACGTTCCAAATTGTAATGAAAACTTTTCCCCATGCTCATCCTTTTATTTTACTTGAAGAATATCAAAATATTTATTTTCTACTTTAACATATTGCGGACGTTCAAATGTAAAAGATTTAATTTTCCCATAATGATATTCTTGAATTTTTAAAATTATTTTTCCATAAAAAGATTGTTCTTTTACAATATCAATACAAAAATTAATTTCTGAAGAAATATTATTATCAAGATTTGTGTGAAAAGGTACTGGGACATTTAGAAATCTTGGTTCCTTTTTTCGAATTCAAAGGATAAAAGTGAACAACACGAGATGCACCTGTGAATTATTACTGAATCCTAAGTTTTTGTAAACCAGGAGTCATTGCAAAAAGATATTGAGGATTAGGAATTCGTTTATGTGGAATATAAATTTTCTCTCTACTTTGTTCATACTGAATAATAATAGGATTTTCTTCTACCACATCATTGAAGATCCGTTCAACACTAATAATTTCCAAAACATGAAATTTTTCATTAAGAATACTACGTTCATCAAATGCATGAAAATCTTCCTCACCTGGTTGTTTACTTATACTTGTAGGAATATTGTCTAAAATTGATTGAATAGAATCATAATATCCAGGTGGAAACTTTATATTATATTTTCTTTTATCCCGGAATTGAATAATAAGTTGTTCTTCCTTTTGAATTTTATAAAAAGAAAGAATGGTTAAGCCTACCCCTCAATTTCCCGTTAAATGAATTGGCTGACAAAGATTTGTAGTGTAAGAACTTGGCTTATTTTCAAAAATATTATTGCAAACATTACAGGGTAAGGTAACATAAAACTCTTCACCTTGTGAGAATATGTTTACGACGGAACAGATTTTCTTTTAACTCAGCTATTCATAGATGAAGGATAACCTAGCCATTTCACATAAATTCACTCTTTCTTTCTTTTTAATACTATTTCAATTAAATAAATTTCTGTTTCCCTACAATTACTTTTTGTGATTCCTGATGATGAAATGTACCTTTAATAGGATCGTCATTCCAAATTCGAATTTTATATGTTATTCGATTACTTTTAGTACACTGATCCACCAAAAATATTTCAAGAGACCATTTCGGTAAATAACCTTTATCTAATTTATAATTATATTTACTTACACGAACATAATCTCAGGTATGAAATCTAAATTTTCCTTAGCATTGTTTTGCTTACCATATAATCTTTCCCAAATTTCATCAACAGTAGAATCACTTACTTCTATAGGTGCAGATTCAATGGTGGAATGTTTTGTATGATTATAAGTATTTATAAGATCTTGTAAAATATGAATATAACGAAAAGTATTTTCAGCAGTAAAGTGTTTATATTTTTTCTTTTAATGTCCGAATAAAACGTTCCACTAAAGCAGCTTTGACTTCAGAATGATTTACTTCATATTTTTGAAAAACACGTTTTACATATTGATTAAAAAATTATGTTTCTAAATCAGTTTGAATGAAGTAGATGTAATTTTCTTTTGCTGAATATTGATTCTGTTACGTTTGCAATCACAGGACTTATTTTATTTTTTACAGGAATACAAATTCCATATCGACCAAGAGGATCGATAGTACATAAAATGTATTTATATTCATCATTATACTTTGACACGTTTAGCATATCTGTAGCAGCTAACTAGGTGCATTAACATACTATGTTTCCGAGGAAAATGTTTAAGTGGAGGAGCATGTAATTGTGAAGCTAACCATTTGCTTGCTTTTTCTGAGCGAGAAATGTTTTCCATTTTAATTTGGAGATACTTCTTAAAGAATTTTAATTTGCATAAGAATAATAAATTTTAATAAGAGACATTATTTAACATTTATATTCTTTATAAATTTTAAACAAGGAAGAAAAATGTTTCTTGATTCCTTTACGAATAGTATATTGTTAGTGGTTTTTGTTCTTTACTATTTTTGTAGGCATTATAAATTAATCAAGTTTGTTCCGTATAAGGAAGCTGCTGGAGTACTTGAATTAAAGGCATAAATGGGGATAGACCCAATATATATATATAAAATCTAATATATACAAAAGAGAAGAAATATGTACAATTACGTTTGCATTTACAATGCCGCCTACACAAATACACATACAGCGATTAGACGGAATTCTCTTACTTTACACTCAAGGGTCACTTCTCACTCCCATTATCTCTTCTTTTACTGTCCACTTGTGTCTTCTTTCCAACCCCTCCCTCAAACCTCTTTCTGCTCTGGTATTCTGCAACAGAACGAGGGTAACATGAGACCACACACACACATGGTACCCAAATACTTGTACCATAGTATCAGACCAAACAAAAAATTTCTTCGGTTGGAGTTTCGTCTTTGAAAAGAAACCAAATACAAAATGGAAAGATATAATATAATACGAGGATACAATATAACAAAACGATTATAAAACACTCAATTTTAGATCTCTATTATTCCTCCCCTCCTGAAATGACAATTTCAACACACACACACATACACAACCATATATACACACAGACAGTGAAAAAAGAATATTTCACTTTTGCCTGAACACTTGTTTACTCAGAGTCACAGGGTAACAGAGCAATCTTGGTTATGGGTCTTTTGTATTCACCACCAGATGTTTTTATTGTCACTGCTCGTATAAATTACATTTGTAACATCTTTGAGAAAATGTTAATTTCATCAATATCTTAAGATAAGTAACGTAAACATTGAATGTTCTGCAATGACCTGGCAACAATATAGGGGAAAACTGAATTAAATTTAGAACGTTCTCGAAGGTGTGCATTCCACGAATATCCAAGACCAAAAAGGTTAGTTGACGTCAAGAGGGAAATATCTTGAACGAATTGACCTACAACCACAGTATCGTAATGCCTAAAATCAGGGTCATCCGAGATTAGTAGACCACGTACGTAGACCCGAGAAGTATGATACCTTAAGAAGGGTAAGCCCGGTTTATACGTAGCAAAATACCGTTATTGCCTGAGGCTACAAAAATGAAAGGATTACACGTATAGACAATCATAATTTAAATTCTTGTTTACATGCTCAGGTTTTAAATGTAATTACATAAAGGTCCTAAAGTTTATAGGCGGTACGAAATTCTTATACATTCCGGAACTAAAATCTGGATTCCGGAATCAAAATGCCATTTTCTGGGATTCTTGAATTCGAAATTCTGGCATGTCAGAATTCTACTTTCGGAATTCACCCATTGGACTTCGAAACCGCAGGTTTTTGAATTAAATTACACAAGACTAGAGAGGAATTTTGTTTTCCAATGTCCATGTTGTATGAGTGGTTTAGCTTTTAATTAAGAGATCCTGGGTAATCCGGAATGTCGCAATTCGGGAATAAAGTCCGGAAGTAAATTCCGGGATGACGAAATTCGGGGATATTGTAATTCTGGAATATCGGAATACAGGTTCCGAAATTTATTGCGGACTTCCGATTACTCTTAAAACAAGACAGCGACAATTCATATGTAAATACGCCTTGGCCGCCACCCATTTTTACTTGAGAGTAATTCCTCAGTAATACCAGGCAAATGCAGACATGATACCTACTAACTAGGCCCTAGCTGACTGCCTCCTCATCCTATCCCAGCCTGGGTGCCTGAAGTCCGTAAATAAATTCAATTTGACGTTAGTACACTTGGCATTTCAGGAATATCCTAACTGCCAATATTTCTATGTCCTTGAAGTATTGTGTGTAGTGTCATATTCTCAAGGTCAACACGATCCATAGTCTTGAGGTCGCTGAATTGAGTGATTTCCAACGAGGGTGTATAATGAAAAACACATATGTAGCAAGGAAGGCGTAGGTCAATAAACACGTAATCCATGACCCACAGACCACTCCCCTCCCCACAGCGTACAATGACTGATGACCCGTTTCCAGTTTCCGTGTATACACTCCGTTTCGACCCACGACCCACTATTGTCCACTACCCATCGACTAAAGAGAAAAAGTTGTTGCTTTTTTTAAGGAAAGAGTGTGAAACTCATTTGGGCACCAGGTAATATCCCGTTTTAATGTAAAACACACGGCCTATAGGCTTGTCATCGCTAAGCCTAAAAACGCTTTCTAATTGCCGAGTTGCTGTTGTCTAATACTTGCAATTGCGAGTGCATTAATATAACTAATTGAATAATAATAGAAATCTGAATAAAGAACAGAACCAAGGATGAAAATTGAAGTTAATTCAGAAGATACAATATTTCAATAAACAACAGAACAAAGAACTAAACACAAGTTTATGAAAATACAATATTTCAATGGGGGGATATAAATGAATATTACCTTAGTAGCACACAAACGTTGAAAATAAGTGGATTAAACGTTAGTACCGAAACGTTATGTTAACGTTGTAAATGTACCAAAATGTACGCCTGTTCAACGGTTAATTCGACGTTGAAGAATGGTTGAGAAGAAACGATGAAGAGACGGGTTTATTTGGCCAAAATAGAGCCATGAATACTGTCTATTGGTATACACACATTTAGTTTCATTTTATCCATTGCTTTTATCACGATATACGGTGTTAATTTTCCAACAGTAAATAATACAAACGGTTGCTCTGGGGTTCGAACACAGGAAAATTCTGCACTGCTCGTTGGTAGCCCGACGCGTTAACCTCTTATCCAAGAATCCACCTGGAGAGGCAACTACTCTTTTACTGTATCATTGAAATTAAATGTTCGTTGAAATATAGTTTTAAATTCAACCTATTTTCAACATGCAAATGAAAACATGAAAAATATAAATATTTGCATTCTATTTGTTTTTAATTATAACGTTTAAGCAATTAAATTAGAAATACAAGTGTGAAACAAAATCTAGGATATAGTATGAATGTTAGTTGAAAGTACGACACATTAACGTCGTATCAACGAAAGTCTAACTTCGTTCAAATATGGTTCAAAATTAAATCTGTTTTCAACGTGCACACGAGAACACCAAAATTAGTTTGGGTCATTCAATTAGTTTTTAATTACAGTTTTGACGTAACATCAGTAAGAAATGCATTAAACAAAATCTATTGTACCATAGTTCAAAATTACATATTGAATACACGTTGTATTAACGTCTCATCAAGCGGAATGACGTCTTTGTTAAAATATGATTTAAAAATAAATGTATTTTTTTTTCTACTGGTAACGGTTAATCAACGAAATGAACCTAAAATCAACGTTGAAAACACGTATGGTGCTACTGGGGTTAGGTGCTTTAGGCATTTTACTACACACTTGATCGCTTGCTTGCAACTAGCTTTGGGAGATTTTGGGTCGAATTGCAGATGGTACAGACTCTCAAAGTTATTTTTTAATCAAATCTAAGAAACATTTCAACATTTTCCCCCTCCATTTAAAGAAAAATATTGTAGTTGATATCAGTTATCAATGTCAGTTTTATCTTTCGAATTAGCAAGATGGGGAGAAAAAAACTGGAAAAATTCTTATAAACGAATTTGTCCCCAATAAATTATAAAAGTAAGTGACATGCAATTGGAACTACTCAAAATACGTGAAGTAGGTAAAAAAAGAAAAGAAAAGGATCTGTTATCTCATGTAGGAGTAAAAAAAAACTTGGAAGAAATTAATATTTATGAAATCATTACGTAAACAACTTGATTTGTTATATTAGTGCTACACATTCCTCTCTCCTTCGTGGAGCTATAAATTTGCATTCGTTAAATGACCTTGAAGCCCTTGCAAAGAATGCGTGTAATATTTTTTTCTTCTTTGCTCTTAAAGATACCAAAGAAAAAATCGCCTGTGTGCCAATTCCTCGTACGGGACCTACCACCTACCCACACAAACTAATTCTGGGAAGCTCAGTAGGAGAGCACGTTCCTAATAAACTCCGGCATCCTTCTAAGGCTTAAATGGTCATATGGTCAAGTGTGGAAACGTATTTCTTGAGAAAGGTCAATTTTCATTTGTTCTTTTGCAAATTCTTATTCATGGTCTAAGTACGAAAATACTTCTCCAAATTCATTTCCCCCCCCCCCCCCCCCCCCCTCTGTGTGTGTGTGTGTCTATATATATATCTGAAGTGCAGTCAATTAGTTACGAGAAAACCTGTGTGAATGTCATATACCGGTAATATCTACTGTGAATATCATATGTACTACTGTTGGAACAGCCTAAGTTTGGGGGATGCATGTTGGGTGGAACAGCGTACAGGATGTACAACGCATGCGTGGTCTTTGCGATGAATTAGGGCTCAATGCAAGTGGGTTTTCCCGCCTTTTTCATTTTACGTAAATTACTCAATTTCAGTAGAGGAAAACAGAAATTAACTTTCACAGACCAAAGTTCGTTTCGTCCTTCAATAATGAATACAATTAGTCTTAACAAAATATTAATAGTAAACTCAGGATTGTGTGCAGACACTTTTGGGACAGAATAAGACATTGATTTTATAGAGACCTAACGGGATGTTTGCCATTTGAATTTTCAGTCAGAACATAATTGGATGAGTTAAAACAAAAGTTGTGAAAGTCATCTTTTCTTCATTCCGGGAAACAAATTGTTTTACTAGATTCCGCAGATTGTTTCAGATTTTGTTATTTATGCTATTCGTGAAGTTACTTGCAGACTTGGTTTATGTTTAAACAGTTTTGAATATGTAATTTTCAGTTCAGTTCTCAATTTAAATCAGAATTGTGCAAGAAACGACTAACACCATTTTGGATTCAACCCATGTAATTATAAATATAAATACCTTTTAGATATCTAAATGACATTCTTATACGTATTAGTCTCTAAGAGATAATCAACAAATGATAAGAGCCCAAAACAGCCATTTTGTGAGCATGCTATTGGTTTTCGTCATGGACCTACTATAAAAGTCAGATAAAGAATACCCATTGTACGTATGTTCATCTGAAATCCCACATATCATGAAGAACGGTAGTCTGCATCTCAGAAACGAGTCTGTTAGCGGCACTCAATGTATACAGCTAATTTCAGATCTAGCGAACTACAAACCCGATTTTGATGCTAGAACTTGCATTTGAAACCTGTTTCTCATACACTAAGACAAAGAAAAAAAAATGCTTCGGTAGGACCTTCCTGGGACCCCTAGGGTGATTCAAAAGTAAAATAAAAATTTCACATGTCTGATTATAGCACTGACTCCAGACCATATAGACGGCCGAAACTTGCGAAATCGTAATCTACTCTTCAATACCTTTCAAATGGTGTTTCACACGTCAAAATCAGTGCAGGAGTTCAAAAGTTATGACTTTTTTAGCCGAATCTCAGAATTTTCACAGATGATCGAAAGGTGTGTCTGTCATTCTGTGTGTCTTTATGCTTTAGCCCCAAATGGTTGGTACCACGGGGGGTTGGGGGTCAATTGCCGGCCAACCGTAGCTTCTTTTTAAAAAAATAGAAGTTACGGTTTTCGAGATGCGGAGCCTACCATGATCCAAAAACGATCTTTTGTATGAAGGCTATCTTTAGTCCACAATGGTTCGTGGTGTCCTCAAGTCTTGTAGCGTTAATTTAACTCATTTTCCGACGTCATCGAATGACGAAATTTTGCACAGCGACGTAAGTCGAGTAAGAATACAATATTCCATAGTAATTTTTCTATATTTATATACTTTGAAACCATATTCTAATATTTTTTTTAACACGGACTTATTTCCTACTTTCGCATTGAAGTCTCCCATCACGATTTTGTAATGTGATTTGCTACTATCCGAAATCTTCTGTATCCCTTCGTATATGTCTTCGACTTCCTCCTCCGGATATGACGTTGTTGGAGCATATACTTGTTTAACTTCCATACTGTATCTGTTGTTTATCTTTATTTTCGTGCGATTCTATCAGAAATTCCTTCTGAAAAGTTAAAAAATAAATTTATTTGTGCATGACTACAAAGAAAATCGTGGGGCGAGCGAATTGACGGATTTATAAATTGGCTGTATATGAGACCGCGCCAAATGATTTTCTTTTTAGTCATGCATAAACACAATTATTTTTTACTTTTAGTAAAAAAAAAACACTGGCGTAAGTGGCCTATATAGGCCCTGAGCCTGACCCAACGCCATCTGTCCGTGTTTGGTGAAACTACGTCCACCTGAGTAACGGCTGTGTGGTCAGCACTGTGCGTACCTAACCACGAACAGGCGTATCAGGGGCCTACCGGACTGAGTGTGGCCGTCACGTCTTTATTCACGTGACTCCCCAATTTGCCTCACGACGCTGGGTGGACACCGAAAAGTGGGACTCCACCCGGGAATTGAACCCGGGACCACGCGGACGTGAGTCCAACGCTCTAACCACTAGAAATACTCTTTCATTTAAAATTTAAAACGGCTGCCTTTCAATTGACCGCCAGAGTAGAAAATAGTTGCGAGAAATTATTTCTGAAGCAGGTAGTGGAAATTGTCCACATGGCGAGATGCGGGAATTCTACAAGGCCGAAGAGCGCCCGCCTATCTAGTGGAAAGCAGCGACACTTCGTTTGCCCAAAATATGCTAACATATAGAGTCTTATGAGGCAACAATCTTCTCCGTAGCCTTCTGCATTGTCTTCACCCCATGAGATGCCCAAAAGTTCCTTAGCGTTCTCGGTTGGCAACCTGAAGGAAGCGAAGCTGAAAGCAAGCGAGCTGCTGTTGCCTGAGACGGATGGAACCACACAATGATAGACCATGGAACCACACAGTACATACACACACTCTGTGTGTGTCTCTCTCTCTCTCTTTCTTTTGGTTTGGGTCTAACGATTAAGTGAGCGTTCAGTGTGTTAAAAAATAAGAATAAGAAGCAAGGTGGTTTTCGACTCATTTTAATTATAAAAATATTAGAAGGTAGTTTGTACAAACGGGCAAACATATGAACCGTCCGCCGCTGATGGAAACACTTTCGCCATAGTGACACAAAGAAAGTCACTTGCAAAATGGATATAACTTCTTTTTTGAATGAGATTCGGGCGTCGCTTTTCTTTTTACCCGGAAGGGTTTTTTGTACTGATCAATTGGACATTAAATTATTGTTTTAAATATGCCATGAACGTCTAGTGCAATTTAGGAGGGTAAATAAAGTTAACAGCTGTGATTCATTGAATTGTTTTCAATTTTTATTCACATTTTAGTAAGTTAAAAGAAGCAGAACTAGCCACTTAGTTTCAGCATGACTATCCAGCCAGCAGCTTGATCAGAACATAACATTTCAACCCATGTTCGGTTAGGAGTTAGCAAATTGTTTATTTTCATCATTTTATGAACATTTTAATAATAATAATAATTCAAGTGTGTATTTCACTAGAGAATCGTGTATAATCACGTTACTTGGCAACACTGGTGACATTCTTGAATGGCATTCTTACTGGAGAGTGGAAGTAAGTGCATTGGATTGCTGTTTCGCTGGAGGGCAAGGCGCGGACTTTTCCTTTGAACTTCCAGTTTCATCCCGAAGACAAGATGAACGAACGAGCTGAACATAAGGAAGTACGGGATTCTGTTATCACCGAGACACTCCGATTCTCTCAGTGACGCAAATCGTGACCTTTTAAATTGAATAAAAGACCAGCAAATTCTTTTTCAGCAAACGTTTATTCTATTACCTTCAGTCACAAGAAATAGAAAATAAAAGAAAGGGAGAGAAAGAAAAGAAAAATAAATCTTTTCATTTTTTTTTTCCTTAGATAAACGTTCACGAAATAGCGAAATATACTCGAGGTCATGCCTAATTCCATCAATGCTTACGTTCTGAATATTCAAGGTTTTCAAATTCTTGAGAGATATTTTCCTATGTACTCTCTGCAGATTAAACTCATCGTGTAAGAAAAAAATGAAAATAATTAGTATTCATGTATCTTATATTTGTTCATACAATAAATTTCATTTATATCCTTCTCAAATATTTAATCTTATACGTAAAACTTAAATTTTGTCTCTTTGTCCGTTACATAACTCCACTGTTTGACAGACCATAGACTGGAAATGTTTTAGCGAATTTTCTTGCAACGTTATGTAAGAAGACTTGGATTTGAAATTAAACAAATGGGCATTGTTAAGTAAGGGAATATTTAAAATATTCTTATCGTTTCAAAACAATAATAGTCGCCGTTAACTCCTTTTCAACACCTGTGGCTGTTAAATGAAGAGTTAGCTATCTACATCCATCCAGTTTGTTCCGTAAGCTCTATTGCTTTTAGGTTGGTTAGTCATGGACAATATTCTTAATCTTAGCGCATATATCTGATATGCACACAAACTAAGAAGTCCATTATTACCTTCATAATAATCTTCTTCTAATAATAATAATACGAAATTCACAAGTTGATGTGTTTTAATCTACGAAGATCAGCTCATGCAGTTCGAAAAGTCATGCCAAGCCTTGGGAATCATATTCATAAGTTTAAATTCAATACTTGTTGGCAAACGAGCAGTAGATATAACAGCTTCAATTATTCACACGTGGAACACAATTCATCAGTTCAATTAATTATATCAGATTTAGCCTCCTTAAATCCACTGTATTTTGCACATAAATCACACGAAATTAGTGCCTTCAAACGATAAGAATGTATAAAATATATTTCACTTAAAATGTTAATTTCTTAATTTCATATCCAAGTCTTCTTATGAATATAACAGAACGTTCGAACAAAAATGACAGAATATTCCTTAATCTATTATCATTCATCACACACCGTTGAAGCAAACCTTGCATGGTTTCCTTATTTGAATAGGGAAGATCCGTTTGGTCCCAAAATGTGAGAAAGGCAGATAGACTTTGAGAGTAATTTTGATTTCAAACTGGGGTATGTGGAACTCGAAGGTTGTTAAGTGGTACGATATTAGGTTTATAAAAATATCAAACTTAAAAGCATTTAATATAGTCTGATTTCAAATGTGCCCCAAATTCGCAGGAGTGTGTTTATTTTTATAAGAGTGACGTCTGTGATAAATACATAATATCTGGTGTAGTAAAAAGTAATCCATTATTTTTGCAGGACATTGAAGGCTTGACTTACCATAGTTAGAATGATCCGATTTAGGTCACATATGCGCCGTTTTGTTCCATAACGTGTTGCCATTTGGAAGGTAATATTATGATGCCTCTCTCATAGAAGCCCTTGTCCCTATTGGCAAAAAATTGAGACAGTCGATGTTCACAAGCCTCTCTTGAAGCGAATTTTTCACCAGCAAACGTGTTCGCCATGGACAGGAACAGATGGTAATCACTCGGTGCCGGGTCCGGACTATAAGGTGGATGCATAAGAACCTCCCAACCAAGCTCCCGGAGCTTCTGGCGAGTCACTATCGATGTGTGTGGCCTGGCGTTGTCCTGGTGGAACACAATGCCTCTCCTATTGGCCAAAGCTGGGCGCTTCTGGGCGATTGCTGCCTTCAGACGGTCCAATTGTTGACAATATAGTTCCGAGTTAAGGGTTTGGCCATAGGGGAGCAGCTCATAGTAGATAATTCCCTGCCAATCCCACCAAACACACAGCAAAACCTTCCTGGCTTGGGCACCGTTTGCGCCGGCGCACCGCGCTTCGACCACGACCGTTTTCGCGTGACGTTGTCGTAAGTGATCCACTTTTCATCACCAGTCACCAACCGCTTCAGAAATGGGTCGCTTTTGTTGCGATTCAGCAGTGATTCGCAGATGGAAATTCGGTCCATGAGGTTTTTTTGCGTTAACTCGTGTGGCACCCATGCATCAAGCTTCTTTTTGTATCCAGCCCTATGCAAATGGTTCCACACGGTTTTTTGTGCAATGTTTAGCTCTTGGGCAATCGAAACAGTGCTTACATGAAGGTCGGACGCGACAATGTCCATGATTTTATCGACATTTTCAACACTTTTCCTTCCAGTACGTGGTACATCTTTGACGTCAAAATTACCGGCACGGAATCGACGAAACCAAAATTGCGTGTGATTGGCTGTTACAGTATCAGTACCATAAACACTATTCACATTTGCAGCCGCCTGGCTTGCGTTTTCGCCTTTATCGAAGAAAAATTGTAAAATATAGCGTATTTTCTCTTTGCTAGTGTCCATTTTGACGCGCGCTCACACAACACTGAGTCAACTCATCACAACTATCTGAACAATGTTTGTAGTACGCAATCTCATCGTTTGAACGCCATCTCGTTGAACCCGATCGGACTTATACAACGCGAGATACAGATCGCTGAAGCCATCTATTGGCAAAATAATGAATTACTTTTGACTACACCAGATATTACTTTTTATTGAGAGCAGAACGTAGCTATTTAATCTAAATATTTTTTGTGCATAATTTATTTAACTTTTACTTTCTTATATTTCTGTTTTATTGTACTATTCAAAGTACCATCCTAGCATTTGCCTGGTGTGACCGAGGGAAATGAGCAAAAACCTCATGCATGCAGGATGGCCGGCACCAATTATCTATCCTGGGACCTCCTGATTACAAAATAAACTCGCTACTAAATGATCAACCTCGTCGGTATACTGTTACGGGAACACAATCATGGAATTTTAAATATTGACATTTAAAAAAATCGCAATGTTACTTGGTTGCAGTGCTCGAAGAGGGGAGGGAGCACGAGAAGCACGCCGTACCCTTACCTTTTTCATTTTGGATTTGGCATTCCGGTAACTGTTTATTAAAATGAGAGCTCACTGCTTTTACTTTTAATAGGCAATCGCCACCACTAGGTGTAAGTGTACCCTTACTTTTCTAGTTCACTTCTCGAAGCGTTCCCTTACCTTTTCTAACCCACTTCGAGCACTGCTTGGTTGTACGGCGAAAGTATGAAATGCGGTCTAGGGGTACGTACGTCACGGCAGTCTGCGTTTAAGAGCCCGTTATCTATACCATGTTGTTATGCAACCAACAATACTTTCAATTGTTCTGGATTGCATATCATCCAGAAAAAGCAAAACAATTCAATTTCACAAAAATATTTGAGGTTAATAAAATGGGAGGAAATAAATCTTCCAAACAAATAAACAAAAAAAAAAGACAGTTTCAATAAATCCTTGGGACGTCCCAGACTTCAGTAGAAATTTGTTTGTATTCTCCAGTATGTGATCAGTATACGTTCATTGCACTACATTTCTGGTTCCGTTTCACTTTCTGTCTATCCCCCCTTCCCTATTGCTTTCTGTCTCAAATGTACTGTATACACAAGTGTCTTTCAAAATCTAAAGAATGGACAGACCGCAAAACTTGTTACATGATTATTTTAATGATAGAAGTGTTCACTTGTCTCATGTCATCGAATGCACTACAGCATTTTAACTCAAAATGTTTTGGAGCAATCGATTTCCGATACAGACCTTTAGGAAATACATTTACAACTTGAGATAAATCAATCTGGTTAAACTTGAGTATCGCAAATAATTTGTCATACATAATTGGAAATCTGTGTATTTATTTGGAATGCATATTAGCACCACTGTAAAATTATCTGCACCAAAGTTTCCATTTCTTTTCTTTTCTTTTTCTTTTCGAAATGAGGAATAACATAAGCATATTAAAATCCGAATCTGCTTGGTATTAAATTATTTTATGTTAACCAGACTTTAAAAAAAAATCAAATATAAATGGAATCTAACCGACTTTTGCATCCTAATAGAGTCACATTAAACAGGTCGTTCGTCATTCAACGTTGATTCAACGTTTTTTGGTTGTATAAAACTGTTGAAAAGGCTAACATTAAACGGTTTTATCAAGGTTTAATCAACGTGTGTCCTACTGAGGATAGCAATTGAACAGTCAACCATAACTAAGAAAAAAGAATCTAGCTAGCTCGGTGACTCAAGAGTCTCGTCTTGGTACGTGGAAGGCTTAGATTCGATTCCTGGACAGGGCAACTTACTTTCTCTTTTTCGGAAAACATTCCTATAATAGTACAGACAAATTAGACATTGTATCATGAAGAACGGTAGTTCTTCGAGTGACACTGGCTCAGAAACGAGTCTGTTAGCGGCACTCACATATATACAGCTAATTTCGGACCTAGCGAACTATAAGCCCGATTTTCATGCTAAAACTTGCATTTGAAACCTGTTTCTCTTACTAAGACACAGAAAAAAAATTGGGTCGGTAGCACCTCCCTGAAACCCCCTAGGGCGGTTCGAAAAAAAATTAAGATATCACATTTCTGATTATAGCACTGCCCCTAGACCATATAGGCGACCGAAACTTTCAGAATCGTAATCTACGCTTCAATACCTTTCAAACAGTGTATCACACGTCAAAATCGATGAAGGGGTTCAAAGATTATGACTTTTTTAACCGAATCACAGAATTTTCACAGGTGATCGAAAGATGTGTGTGTGTCATTCTGTGTGTCTTTATGCTTTAGCCCAAAAATGTTACTACCAGAGGGTTTCGGGGGTCAATTCCGAGCCCTAATCGAAGCTTATTTTTTATGGGAGTTACGGTTTTCGAGATACGGAGCCTACCATGGTCCAAAATCGATCTTTTGTATGAATGTCCAGTCAATTAAACTAACTAACTAACTCTATGGCTTATGGAACTCGCAAGTTCATCGCCGCAGTAACAAACGTTCGCCATTGGATTCTATCCTGGGCAGTATCAAGCCAGTTTTCATCACGAACACCTACTTCTCGAAGATCTCTTCTAATATTGTCCTCCCAACGACGTCTCGGTCTTCCCAATGGCCTCTTTCCATCGGGCCTTCCAACCAGGATAGAATATAATCTTC
>JAGDQP010024357.1:0-28048 GCA_022664845.1 Lepisma saccharinum | reverse complement strand
TTAAGAACAAAAATTTGTAGGAACAATTCCTTGACCGAGCCATTATGATTCTGTTTCTGATCTGGAACAGCGGAAATAGACGTATGGTCCAGAGTAAGTGGCAGTGATATTAGCTTTGAAGACAGAATTTGCTGCAAATGTGACCTGGTTGAGTATACGATCTCTCTCGAACGGAAAGATATTTTGAAAGGCTAGTGTAGTGAATCGTAACATGTCCTCAAGTGTGACGTATGGCGTAAACGTCTGATCGGGATTATTCGTTGGTGCTAACCGTAGCGGTACAACTAGGTCTGGCTTTGTGGGTTCAGGATTTGGTTTTTCTTGGCATTTATAGCTATAGGTAGGGTGCTGGTTTTCACAGGTTGAACATTTAGGTGGTTTTTCTAGGTTCTTGCATTCCTTTGTTGGATGTGTTCCCGTGCAGTATCCACATTTCACAGTATTCGGACAATTTGTGGTAGTGTGAGAATTGTACTGTTGGCACTTCTCACAGCGATATGGAAGGGGTGACTTTGTACGAGAAGGTTCTACTCTGTACCGTTCATGGTAAATGTATGTTCCCTGCTCCAGGAGAAGGTCAATTGTATTTTGTGAGTCTGTGAGCACCCGTACCATGTAAGTAGGCCCGTCGTTATTACGTATTCGTAAGCATTTCTTAATTTCCAGCTCATGTTGCTTTAGTTCTTCTTCAATTTCATCGTCCGTAAGTGTAGGAGCCACTCCACGAATAACTACAGACAGTATTGGGGGTTTCCTAAGAGGTGGTGGGGATTTACCTTGCTTCGATTGGAGTTTCGCTATATGTGCATCCTTCCCAAATATTTCAAATGTTGCTTTGTCTCGCACGTACGTATCAAAATGCTGATCTCTTGATTTGATAATAATACCATTCCTGGTGTGCTTTATTTCCTCTATAGTCGCTCTGGGTACATATTTAGCGATTTGTTGGCTGATTGCTTTTGAAGTTTCAAATTTCGGATCGTACTTTGTGAGTAGGAAATTATAAATGTGGGATGGATTTTCTGTGTGTTTAATTGCCTCTTCTATATCCGGATTTCCGTCTGCCGACTTCTGAGTAGATGGTGATTGCAATGCTGCGCTGTATCCCATCTCCATAGGAGAATGGGCTCTTGTGCGTTTTGGGTCAGTAGAGCCATTACTGGATGTAGAGATATGTCTTGCCCTTTCCTTCTGCTCAGTTACTTTCTTGCTTTTCGTTGCATTAGCATCTTTGGGTGTAACTTTCGAGATTGCGCCTTTGACAGATTTTGTTTGAGCCGGTGGAATGCCAGGTACTGCAGTGTTGAGCGATCTGTAGTTGGGACAAGTCAGCACAGTTGTATTTGTTGGGATACTGTCGGCCTGATTTGCAAGAGTGACCAAAAACCTTTCAGGGGAAAGTTTTGATGACTGTTGGCTAGTGAAATCAGATCGTCTATCCGACACTCGAGATAGACCGCCTCTACCAGTCGCATTGGTTCCTCTGGTTGCCTTAGTTCCTTTTGGTGTATTCATGATTTATATAATTTCGACCGTTAATCGTTAGCCAGAGAACAGTAGCAGGAGTCGTCAACCAAGAAAGCAACTAAAAATTGTTAGATGTATCAATGTGTTTACACTGTTTATTTTGCCAATGTTGAATTAGTTTATGGTAACAGCCCCGGAGAGCGTTACACTTCAAAAATTAAAAGCACTTGGTGCTTTGGTAGTTGCTGATTGTTCGTCAGATGGTTCTAACAAGGAATACGAACTTATATAGCATTAAACCAGAATTCGATAAACCAATATGAATAGCCAAAGTCGAAAATAAAACTAATCAATGCGGATTTACTTCCTTCCTAAGAAGCAAAAAGTCCCCGGTTGTTTCGATTGGCCGGCTACCAATACTCTTTTTTAATCAGGTGGAGCGTCCTGTGGCCAGAATGGTGATAGCCCCTAATCACTAAATTTGTAACATTTTGTTGCGTAATTGTTTGTAAGAGCTTAAAGCTTCCTAGCTTAATTACACAAAGGAAAAGATTTGAGTGAAATGTTTGCATGCAAACAGGTAGCCTTTTTAGGTTCTACATACGACTAAACAGCAGCAAATGAAAAAGGAAATTGTAAAGGAAAATTTTGTACAAAAATTATAAAGGATACCGTGCTGCCATCTCCGGGACATTCTTACATATAATAAAATGTTTTTAAGGTAGTTCATGTATTCAAAGCAGTGAAAAGCCTGAGGTCTAAACGTTGTGGCATAGGAGCTATCCCCTCAATTACCCACGGAAAACGAGGCCCACAAAATTTGGATAGACATGAAAACTAAAATTATGTTCTAGTTACGTTGGTAACCGTACACTGTAGCGCCCCTGGAATATGCGGGGATCCAGGCATAATGTTTCGCTGGGACCTCTGAGTGGTCAAGTTGATTAATAAAATTCGGCGGATTCCCCAGAGACCCTCTTTGTTTATAGTTCTTATCAGGGGTGTCCAGTTCAGGATTAAGCTACTTGGAGACCCTGAGCTACGGACTCTGTTAAGAGCCCTGTTACGTGTATCCTGAGCAGTGCCGTCTTATCATCATTATGGGCCGCTGGATAAAGCAATTTGCTGGGCCCCCTACCTGAACAGACACGAATGGAAGCGATAAATAAAATTGGATCGTTAACAAAATTCATTATTTCTAAAATAAAAATGCATTTTTTCGAACTTTTATCTAACATTAGAATAAAAATTAATGATCACCAGCAGCTACGCAAATCTCAATGCTGCCTGATTTTTCGCATTCATCTGAATTCGCTTAAATACTATTTTTAAAATATTAAAAAGTAAGTCCAATATCTTGACACGTAAATCTAAATTCATCTCAACACGAGTTGGTCACTCCTAAGTTTTAGACTGTATTGCAAATTGGAGGCTCTCTCAAACTATCTGTTATGATCCGTGAAACTTTGGTTAGTGAAGTGAGTTTGGTGAAATACAATCAACGCATAACTGACCTAACACATCGTCACTGATTGAACGAGGTAATATCTTATGTCGAGCCTAAGATTCTTCAAAACTGACACATTCTTAATGAATCACATGGAATATAGAGACAAATGTTGTGGACTTGCTTATCGCAAATTTGATTTCAGCAGCTCAGGATAAAAGCAAGCTGCAATTGTGTGTGTGCATGCAGGAACATCATAAGTAACGTTTCTGTAGTTTCGGGGGGAAAACAGGTTTAAAGATCGGAGAAACCATTGTCTCTTATGGGAAATTGAACAGAAACAGTTTCGGACAACCACCTATTATTTCTGGATACATCTTTCTTTAGAACATAGTAGGTCTCCTGTAACGTATTTTGGGAGAGCAGCTCTTTTGTTGAAATTTCGCTTTTCAGATCTTGTATGCATCCACAGAATTGTGTTGGCACCAAACAAAATAAAAGAAATATTTCCAATCAACTTTCAGATGTTAATTCCTGGTACTCCTTTACAATAGGTTTACTCCGATACCTAAGGCTCCTCGCTACTTCCGCCCCCACTTTTTAAGCATTTTTCAAAATACTTCAAAATCTAATAGCATTATCAAAATTTTAAGAAGATACATCTCTAGTACTTATAAAATTACTATGAAATACATTGGACAGCGATCTCGAGATCTTGTCCATTGATAAGTGATACGTTGTTAATTAAATAATCACGTCATAATCTTTGGCAACGAATCACTCATCAATGAAGAAGTTATCGAGATCACTGTCCATTGTATTTCAAAGAAATTTGTAAGTAATAGAGATGTATCTTTTTAAAATTTTGATAATGCCATTAGATATTGAAATATTTTTTAAAATGTTAAAATGTTGCGGAAGTAGCGAGGAGCCGTAAAAACAATGAGTTTTAAATTCAGTTTCAGCAATTAAAAATATTGTACAGATACATTTAAAGAGAAGGTAAAGCTATCCCTTGTGTGATGATCACGTGTCATGAACGGTGGAGGTAATGTTCCATATATTCTCAATCAACGGCACGAAGTAAGGTGGGATGGTCAGTTCCACGCTCGACCGCCTTAACTTCGCTAGGCGCCGAGGAGTATTAAGGACGCTCTGGAACTCAATTTAACACACCTAAAAGAACCAGGTGAGGGTGAAGAAAAATCTACAGCGTCCTGGCCGTGATTTGAACCCGGGCTGTGCCATTCGTATAGTCAGACGCGCTACTGCCTGAACCACGACGACCTGACTCAAACATAAATACAGAACAAAAAAAATATTTAGGAGAAATAAATTGTTGTTGTTCATCATTTAATGTGGAATTTAGCTATTTAACAGAAAGAAATTAATTGTTTTTGATAATTTAAACAAAATCTATTGTTGTTTCATTGTGTTATTCAAGGTATCATCCCAGCACTTGCATAGTGTGGTAGAGAAAACCTGGAAAAATATCCGTCAGGATGCTCGGCACCGGGAATCGATTAAGGACCTGTTTACAGCGCAAACAAGCTAACGAATGTTCTGGCTCGCTGGTATAATAATTACTGGCAATATAATCACACAGTTTTAAACGATATAATACTACGAACGACCTAAGACTACGAACGACATAATACACAATATATATACTACAAATTGTAGAAAGTTAACAGCACTTTTGTGTTTTTCACTGCTAACCAGGAGCCTAACCATCTCGGGTTACACTGTCCAGCTCCCTTCGGACGGACCGTGCGGCCAATGATGTGAGCGGGGTAAATAGCTAGTGAGTAGGGTATTTATAAATGAGTATTTACCCAAGGCCCGAGTATATACCGAAAACGAGGGTATTTATGGTCAATTTGTTTTGCAGTTTTTAAAAAGTCTTAATGATATAATAATTAGGAAAGGGTTTTTAATCATACCCAAAGTTTTAAAAAGACTCATTTGAGTAATTAATATGTCTAAATACTAATTACTGTGTAATACAAAATGAAATCAATTAATTTTAAAATTGCAATCCCTAAAATATTATTTCCAAATAATATTTATTTTTATTAAAGAGGGAATTTGGTGACGATCCATCCTAGGGGAAGGGTTATCTGAAGGTAAGACTAATACTGTGTTGGAGTGGATTAAGGGGAACCTGTGTGTTGGCTGATGCTGCAATAAGAATCCTTGGGGCCTCTGTCACATCAGCTGCTATAGAAAGAACAGAACGTTCGGCTGGATCCACATGAAACTACTGGAAACTACTGAACTGTACCAACATTCCAACACACAAACAAGAGAACCAATCAAAACGCAGCTAATACAATGAAGAAAAAGATGAGCAAGAGGGACTTATCATCCAATTACAATATAGATGACGAAGAGATAACGATAACACAGTCGTCAAGTGACGAGAATGATTCGGAATTAGATTGGCAAGTTCCTGCAGCTCACAAGTAGGCCTGTCCCGGTACAGTTTTCTCTCCTTTTCACATTTTTTTTATTCAAATGAAGCTTTTCGTAATTTTAAGTTGAAGCAGGAATATATCGTCCTTGTTAAGGAAAAGGTCATTAACTAACATGTTGAGTTCAGCGAGGAAAAATACCTTTTCCTGTATTGTTCTTATTTACAATTCTTTATATTGTAAATATAAACTAGTGTTTTAAGAGCCGGGGAAAACAACGGAAATTTTCGAGAAAAAACAGGAAAAAATGTTTTTTCCACGAGGGAAGAAAACTTGGTTTTATTGACGAAATCATTTTTATTTTATTTTTCCTCACGAATATTCACAACTTAACAAGCCTAATGCATTTGCTGTTTAGGTTTAGTAAAATTAAGTATTCTTACGTTAAAAATGTACAAAAAGTTTTTATTTACGTTACGAACGCAATACATCCCATTAGCACCATTATATTCGTCCACTTATCGAAGTTAGGCATCTTTGGCTCAGATTGAGGAGGGCCAGTCCCGATAAGGTTTTTTTTAAATGTATATTTTGGATATAAACTAACATTTTGACCAATACATTGATCATCAAATAATGTGAGGGACCCCGTAATATAAAAAAATGTTCATTTTCAAAGTAGCACTAAAAATTATACGTTTTTCCTGTTTTTTCTCGGCGTGCATTTTTCCCGTTTTTTTTTACTTCACTAATGTAAACTTGTACTTTTTAAAAAATAATTTAAACATTGTCTCCTATGTTCAAGTTCTTTTTAATTACTCTTAATTGAATAGAATAGAATAAACATATGAATGAATTTAAAACCCCATTAGATTTTATAAATACCTGGGTATTTATTAATTTCGGGTATTTTCCCAGGTATTTACCCCTAGTTATAAATATCCGGGTATTTTACATCACTGCGAACCCTTGCAAACCTCGCTTCGCTCGGTGTACATCCTGCCCTGGTTTATTTATATTCATCCTATTTTCATTGACCCCTATTTGGGAGTGTTAACAGCATTTTACGTACAGGTGGAATAGGGTCACGTGACTTATTCCCAATCCCTGGGCTCAACTATTGACGTACCTCTCTGTTAATTAGCAGCATATAGAAACTCCTATCGGGAAATAGTGACTTACGCCCTCTGCAAGAGTCACAACACATGAATCAACATGGTGGATTCTCACTGTTCTACTACGTAAGTTCAATACTTCTTTCCATCATGTTGCAATGTCCTTATAACACTTTATTTTGCAGTTCTGCTGCCAAATAATCATGATAACTCCATATTAACAATGTTCACCGCCATACAACAGAAGGAACTTATATAAGATATAACCAAAGATTGCATTACTTATCCACTCCCAGGACTATGGGATAATGATTTGCACATTTTGAAAGGGTGAGTAAAAAGAGGGGAAACGAGAGAGTGCGTTACTCGACTTGTTGCCAAGTGGAGAAGGAGTACCCTTCAAACGCTCTACTTACTTGCACTGTCGGGGAGTAGAAGGTCCAGGCGGGAATTGAACATAAGGGCCCATATGTACTATACGAGTATATCTAACATGATTGAATATTGAAAGAGGCTTTGAGCCCTAGCCTTCCATCCACACCAGCAAGACGTTCTCCAATTTTATAAATGTATCCATCTACTAGGTGTATGCTTAACTTTTGCCGGTTTTTGTGGTAAAGAAAACACGTAATTTTCAAAGGAAATTAATTTTGTTTTATTCAGAATATTGGCCATCGGCTTCTACACATTTCGCCCATCTTTCAGGTAATTGATGCATAACATGCCAGAAAAACTGCTTGTCTTTTGCGGCAAACCATTCGTCGAGCCGTCTTCGAAATTGCTGAAGTGCTGCTGTGCGAGCGCGTGCCCCATTGATGCGAGGAGGTGATAGTCAGATGGCGCCAGGTCTGGGGAGTACGGTGGGTGCGGAAGGATGTCCCATCCAAGTGATTTCAAGGTGTCTTTCACTGGTTTTGCTGTGTGAGACTGCACATTGTCGTGTAACACAATCCCTTTGCCATGTCTTCGGGCCCATTCCGGTCGTCTTTCGATCAATGCGTGATTTGAATTAATCATTTGTTGGCAATAGCGTTGTGCATTAACGGTTTTGCCGGGCTTCAAGAGTTCATAATACAAAATACCGCTCTGGTCCCACCAGGCACAAAGCATGGTCTTCTTGTCGAAGCGATTTGGCCTTGGTGTTGAAGGACCGTCTTCGCCAGGTGAAAGCCACGATTTTTTCCGCTTCGGGGTTTCAAAATAAATCCATTTTTCGTCACCCGTAACAATTCGATAAAAAAGGATTTTCTTTCGTGGCGTTGAAGCAGCATTTCACAAGTGACTTTGCGATTTTCCATTTGACGTTCATTCAAATCGTGTGGGACCCATTTACCCAGTTTATTGATCTTCCCCATTGCTCGTAAACGTCTGGTGATTGTTTCTTGTGACACATTTAATGCTTTTGCCAGTTGTTGTTGAGCTTGAGTTGGGTCATTCTCCAATAACACCTGCAATTGCTCGTTTTCGCACTTTTGTGGTCTACCAGAGCGCGCACTGTCTTTCACATTGAAATCACCACTTTTAAATTGTCGAAACCATGTCTCACATGTTCTAATCGATGGAGCGTGTTCACCATATGTTTCTACCAGCACACGATGACTTTCAACAGCCTTTTTCTTTTGTTTAAATAAGAAAAGCAATGCGTGCCGCAAATGTTCTTTTTCAGGCACAAACTTCGACATGATCACTGTACGATAAAACAAAGACGCTAGTGTTGGCGGACTCAACTTGTGTGTGTTTGTAGTTTAATGTCAGACGAAGAAAATGACGTATGTGTCAAATGAATACGCTTCGTACTTTTTGCTGGCGCCACCTCTTAGGTAAACCGGAAACTACTTATGCTTACACCTGGTATATGAGCTGTCTCATTTACTAGCGTCGCGAATTAACATCCGTCGAGTGGATTCCGTGTGATTTCTGCATGACTGTCAATTTACCATGCTTTCTCACTATCTAGAACCTTTATCTGTTTACATTATATGTGCACCTCTAGTCAAGTGTCATCTTACTACTTAGAACAATAGGCCTTTATCTGTTTATGTAGAGAAAACATAGAGTCGGTTTCATTAAGTGAAAAAAAAACACACAGTTTTGAGAAAACTCAAGGAAACGAAATAGTAATTTGGAGGTAAAAACAATACGGAAAAACAAAACTATTGTTTTGATGTAAATAAACAAATCCTGAAGTTTTCACCCTACATATAAAGTGGCTAAACAAAACATATCTTTATGATCTACTTATATTTCCTCTTTAGAACATTTTTAATCAGTTTTTATTTATTTATTGTCTTGGATTACACTAGCGAGATTACGGCCATAAGGTTCTCCCTTACGCCTAACTAGTGAAATAACATACTGTAGACCAATAACTGATTAACATACATAGCATAAGAACAAATGAAAACTAGATATAAAATATAATTATACTATATAGGAACACAAAAAATATATTTATGACATATTATAAAGAAAAATTTAAGCAAGCGCGATATATATATATATCGAGAGAGAGAGAAAGTCCTTGGTAGCCAAGTCGCTAGCGCGCTTGGACTTCGATTCCAGGTGGGGGTTCAAAATTTAGAAGTTGACGCAGCTTCGTAAGAACAATTGCGGAGCTACTGTGGATAAAAGATACTGGCAATCCCAGTTGAGATTTTCGTACAACTCATCAGGTCAGCGATGGGAGCAGTAGACAACCTCCTCAATCCAGGAGAGTCCTCATCCAGAAGTGGATTGGATATGGTCGTGAATTATATATATATAAATGCAATCATACCTCAGAGACATAGTATACTTAACATACCAGATTATAATACAAATGTTTCAAGTTTGTTGAGTGCTAACTGGTAGAGAATGGGTATATTGCATGCTCATTGTTCCATCAACCATTTTTTGTATCTGATTCAGATTTCGATCAGTTAAAAAAGTATTTGAAAATTCGCTTAAGAACATGATACAAAGAGTAAACATTATAGACCCTTCATAAGCTCTATTCCTATGAATCTGTTCTTGAACGAAGAAAACTAGTGCACGTAAATTTCCGTTACAACAAACGCCATTATAACGAAATTTTCATTAGAACGAAATCCCTTCGTTGATATTTTCAAGGGTCTTAATTTTGTATTCCAATGAGCATTGTAGCATCCATTGTAGTACCTTTCTAGTGCTTTGGCACTTTATACATTCTAGCTTTATTCGTTTTCAACTACATTGATCACATAATTCTCTATCTGCCATTCTACAGCCCATAGAATTGATTTTATCTATCTTCCACTTTCGCTCACGTAAAAACGAGTAGTTCTAATTCTGCAAAGGATATATTGCCGTCCTCATATCCAAATTTTGGAAATTCTCAAATCGAATTTATTTGATATACATAAAAGTCCGTAGTTCTAATAGCTTGCTTCCATCTTTATTAGTCCAATACAATGTTTTTGATTGGAGTAAGTGGGCTGACTGGGCGGAAGTAGGCTGTGGCGTTTGGCTTCACGTTCTTGGCGGAATCACCAAAGCTCTGTTACAATACCCTTGTAGTCCCCAAAACAGACGCGATAATAATGTGTCCCACCCATACTTTTCGGTCTCTTGAACAGCCACATGAAGGGCGCACATTTGGTAAAACTTTCGTGCGTTCCGATTCTAAGGTCTTTCTTAGACCTGTTGTTGGAGCACCCGTAAGCAATACCAGCCCAGAGATCCGAATGAGGGAATTAAGTGTCATAAGGACAATTGCAATATGGTTGAAAAATAGAGAAAGTTGTAAGTTTCCTAGTAGAACTGCAGTCCACCATGTTGGTTCCTGTGTTTTCACTTTTGCAGCATATACGTATTAGGAAATGTAATAAAATTAGTGACCAAGGGCACGTGGAGGTTAGGTAAGTCAGGCACGGTGTTTTTCTTATTGCACACTCGATTAACACGTGTTGTTTTCAAGCTTTGGAAAATAGGACTTCCTGTGTTTAGAAGGTAGTTGTATTTTGTGGTTTTGATGTGATCCACTAGGTCAAGAGAGGCTCTAGTGGATCGGGGAACAAAGCAGGATCATTTCAAGCCAGGAAGCATTTTGTAAGTGCGGTGTCGTACGTAGTTGCTGTGCATGGTGTATTGATGTCAAATGACCCGTGTTACGAGTGCGGGCCTAGTGACGACGAGATTATAGAAGTTTGTGGGATTCTTAATTTTGGAGAGAAACGCTTGTATTAGACTGCCAAAAGAAACATGTATCTGGGAAAACTAGAAACAGAAAGCCAGAGATTGTGAAAGTTTATCCTCTTTTTCCTGAAGGTGTAGTTATTTTTTTGTTTCGATACTAGGTTTTAAAATCATGTGAAGTTCTGTGATTCAGCACTCGGAACTCCTGAAAATGCTATGTTTTATTTCCTATAGCCATGAAAGAGCCTAAAATGCATGAAAAAAAAAAGAAGTTTCTGAAGTCGAATTTGTCATGTTATTGTCACATCGCAACTTCCATTTCAGGTACTTTCTTTCCATTTTGCACGCATTTTAGTGTCCTTCATGGCTATATGAAGCTAATCATAGCATTTTCAGGAGTTCCGAGTGCTCTATGCCAGAAGGAGCTCTCGTAAAGAATTACCCTATTATGTTATATTCATATATTTGTATGACGTGGTCTATGATTTTTCTTAATCAGCTATTGACAAAAGATAAACTATTTGAAAACTGTTTTATTATATGCAAGAATGTCCAATAGATGGCAGCATGTTTCTTTTAAGAATTTTTAGACAAAATTTATATTTACTTTTTCTCATCATTTTCTACTTTTTAAATTCTTTTTGCACCTGAAATGTCTCTGCGGTCATATGTAACAACTTAAACTAGTTGACGACCTAAGTTTGCACAACTGTGCGTTTAAACTTTAAGCTCTCTTTAAAATTCCAACGGTGAAGCCTTATAAATTCTGTGTTTAGGTCGCTCTGTAAATTTTAAATTTCCGTTTTACCACAAAAAAGATTATTTTTGGGTGAGTTACGGTTCTGTTGTAACTGGGCTCATTATATGGTTAATACATAATTAATGATCCTGACTATTAACATCAATAATATAGTAAATTTCTGCTCAGAAGAGCCGTTAGCGGGAAAGTTCTGGGTCTGAGAGGTAGTTTTGTTTTTTCCATTCTATACGTAATTTTGGGTGTTCAATTCGAATCTGAGGTTGTCGACAAAATTACGTGACGCAACATTGAAAAAAAAATCAAAAAGAAAGGTTAAAAATTCATTTTTTGGCGTTTTTTTTCTTATAACTTGGAAACTGTCAATTTTTCGTAAATAACCTCCCTGCTCAAAATGGATTACATAAAATTTCCTTCAAATTTTACTATTTAGTTTTTTTTCTCCGACGAACGGTTCGGGATCAAGCGCTAGTTGAACTGCTATGCCATCTCCAGTGCTAGAAGAAAAGAAAAGCACTTCCGTCTTGTACGTCTTTTCATTTTATTTATTCTCTCCTGGCCTCCCCAAATGATTTTATAAATGCCCCGTCTGCTTTGTAAGCCCTCTTTCCTTCTATAGCTTCTACATGCCTTGGAAGAACCATCCAAACGACAACGGCTCATTATTATTCATATGTAATATAATATAACAATATGTAATAACTTTTAAAGACTTTTCGTTGGAATTTCTACTTTATTGTAACTGAATCTGTACAATTTCGGACTTCATTTAATAACTTGAACATTATGTAACTTTTTTTAAAAAATGACCTGTCCCTTTACATATACGATCTAAATAAGGTATGTGCAGAGAACTGGGAGGAATTCACTAAACGACAGCCTTTAATAATAAATTAGAGCTTAGGAACGGAAAAAGTGTTTGTTTTTTTCAGACATACAAAATACACCAATTTTCAACTAGCGTTTGAGCCCAAACGGTTCGTCGGAGGAAAAATCCTAAATAGTAAAATTTGTAGGAAATTTTATGTACTTCCATTTCGAATCGAGAAGCTATTTACGAAAAGTTAATAGTTTCCGAGTTATAAGCAAAAAACCGCCAAAAATTGAGATTTTTTTAAACCTATTTTTGTATATTTTTTTTCAATGTTGCGTCACGAAATTTTGTTAGTAAACCACAGATTCGGATTCAGCACCCCAAAGAAACGTGTAGAATTTAAGGAATCAAAACTACCCCTCAACTTTCCTGGTAAAAACACAATTTCACTGGATTATATATATAATTTCTTTTTGGTTATGCGATGTGCTCTACCTTTATGAATCCATGTAAAAAATAATGTAACGACCTTGTCACTATGAGCGTAGAAAATGTCAGAGTTATATTTGTTGCATTATCTGACCAGAAGAACATTTTTGACGCCTGGTCAAAAGTCCGTCCCGCAACACCAACTGTCTTGAACAGGTGGAACGCAGGAGATCCTGGGAATGCTGGAATTCCGGCAATCCAACAATCTCTAGGGACAAGCCTGCCCGAAGCTGAGAAGTACTAAGAGGTACGTGCTGCACGACCCAGAAAGTGCACGACTTAACTTCTGCAAAGCATGCAAAGAGGGGTGGTAAGGCGGGCCCCGTAAATAAAAAATGTTGCATTATCTAGATGTCAGTGGCATATTATGGATGGGCAAAACTGCTACTTTTTTGTAGCAGTGATAGCAATAGTTACTATTTCAAAATATTTGTTAAAAATAGCTGTTTAGGTAAACGTGTGTAATGGCTGCATTCAACGCAGGGAGGCGCTCTATGAACAAGAATTTCTAGGACTAACAGGCTGTCAGACTCATGTTTTGGAATTTTGGTCTATGAGGTAATTCTAATATCTTGGTTGTCAATGACATCACGTCAGACAACCTATAGTTAGTTCTATAAACCTTTGCTCAAACAGCAGGTCAGTGCGTTGAATACACCCAATGGGAGTATTTTTGGTCCCAACTGAAAAGACAGTGTGAAAGTAAAATTTTAGATAAACTTATTTATGGATTACCGTTAGCACTTGGTAGAGTCCCAGATATCAGAAATGCACGAGGAACGTCCAGTGTTTAAAAAGTTCTCTAACACTTGGTGGCCAATGAGGTCACCTGAAGAATTTTTTGGTGGCCATTTGTAATCACTGGCAGCCTCATATAATATATTGTTTTACTGACGTTAAACATAAATAACATGAGTGTCGTCATATGTCAGCTCTAACTAGTCCCCAAGAAACACCAAGAGCTTTTCGTTCTTTAAGTGAAATTACGTTCTCTTCTATGGCTTTCGGAAGGTTATCCATGAAAGGAATGATATGGTGGACTTTGTACTTTTTAATATTAATAATAGTCGTACATTATGCCCTGTTAACAATTTTGGATTTTTCTACTATGAGACGAACGTCTCTGGACGACTCAAAGCATGTGCACGCCATGTATACACCAGGAACAGTACCATGGATGCAGATCGTGAAAGGAACACGGTGATACGCTGCAGTGGACGAGAGATTGAGCGGCGGAGTCACAACAAGCTGTAGTACGTTCGAAGGCGTGCTGAAAGTGCGTAGAGAATGATGCACTCACGGCACCAAGATAAAACAGAGGACGGTGGTGTACGGCAGCACTGTCTTGATACCGGTAAACTTGAGAATTTAGAGCAAAGAACAGGTGGCCAAAATTCCTGCTAAAGGTCATGAGCTGCTGAGTCATATTCAGGAGGTTTGTAACGCGTCCCTTGAATGTCCTACCGGCATATCCAAAAATTTTCCTGATGGGACGTCCGTGGGATTACCCACAGATATCCTAAGTGGGCATGAGCAAGAATACATTCCTTTTCCTTTTTCTCATCAAGGAATATAACTAGTTAATAGAGGGAATTTTGCTTACAATGATACAACGTTCGCAACTTTCATATAGAACCTGACTAGTGTTTCACCTAGTTTATTTCAGTCACAAGAGGTACCTTCCGAGCTAGTATCTTCCCACATAGCCACAGGTAGTCTCTGTTCCTTTCCTATATTCCTATTCTTATTCCCAAGTCAACCTGAGCAAGATGCGTTAAATGCCATTAAAAACTAATTCAGGTTTGTACAAAACGTAATACTGGTCGCTATGCGCAACTCTTTGTCTTTGCACTTCGATGACGAGAGGCACTATGCTTACGGCTAATCCCGTTTCAATATGGAGAAACGATGCCTTCGTCTTATGGAGGCCAGTGATTCGGCCGGACCCGCTCCCTGTGAGCGGGAGTAATATATCGGAAATATCTGGCGTAGAGTCGATCACTAAAGGAAAATACTTTTCTGCTTTTATTTTCGCTGTTGACTTTTATTTCCGGTTCTTCCATGACTTTTTGACCCATCAGTTCAAGCAATGCCTCGTATGTGGTGAAGAACAAGTATGAGGTGTGACCTTGACCTGGATGGCTATGAAGTGGTCAAGTTAGGATATTAACTCTTTATACACATTTTAAAGTTTCCCGCAATTGTGTGTTCACCCAAACCACTCACAATGCCCTCTTAAAGGTAGACCAGCAGCAGCTGGGGATCTAACAACAGCAACTACTCGTTTTAAAACACTTGCTTAGTAATTGTTTTCATCCTCAATTTGAGTTAGAAGTTGGGAATTAATTCTTCCTGATATGGACATTCTTCTCTTCATTACTAATCACGCATGACTTATGGCCTGACGCATTGTTCGCTTTGTTCTGGGGGATGTCGGGATTTTTTCCTGGGTCCAGAAAACTTCATCCCCGGTTGCTGTTTCCGAATATCATCCCAACCAGTGATAAAATATTTCCGTGTTTCCAGTAATTGAAACCTCCTTTTGCTAACTGAAAATCTTCAAAAAGTTGGCATGGTATACAAAAATGTTTTTCTAAGCTTTAGGAGTACAAAAGGTAATATCATTTCACTTCTTGTTCAACGATTAAGCTGGTTTTAAACAGAGTTTGAGTGAAGAAGCGATGTTGCCTCGGCCTCACTAGTGGCGTAATGTTCCGACCCGCAAGACCCGGAATGCGGGCGGGCCCGGGTAAAAGAGGGCCCGCGTCCGATTTTCTAAATTTATATTATTTAATACAATTTTAATTTCTAATTTAAGGAGAAATACTGCATGCAAAAGGCACAAACTAAAAACTCGATTGACCGGAGTCCAGTTTTGTAATGTTAGGGGAATCTCCCATTTGTTAGCAAGGGATGTAGTTAACGACATTGCCCTTTCAACGTCACTATGATTTTTAACAATTTAGGCTACTAAAGAAATCATTTTTTTTTCGTTCTTCTGGAAAATGCCAAAGAAGAATTATATGCTGCCACTCGTTATGCGAAAGATTCCGTTATATCGATGGAGTTGTCGGATTGACTTCATATTTGATATGTAGACACCTTACGACCTCTAGAGTGTATCGGTGCAAGGTGGCGCTACAACCGAAAATTACAAAAATACTCAAATTCGATTTTTTAAGCATTTTAGACATGATCACGCCCCTAAGTTGTTGTTAGTAAGCGAAGTTATTCAGGGCCCCAGGAAAGTCAATTACCTGGGGCCCATTTAATTTCGAATTAAGCCTCAATTTAAATTTATCGTCAGTAGCAGTATTCACTAACACTGCTTGAGTTTGCTATACACTTTTATAAAGGGGCATGGATAAAAGTTTTGCGGGCGGGCCCGCATTCATATCGTAACGCTAAGCCCTCCCCGCTAATTAGTCTTTTGGAACTGTTAAGATCTATCCTTGAAACGTCGTGGTTTATTCCATTCTTTGAGACTTGCTCTCGAGTGTTGGTAGGATCAAACACAAAATCGTTGTCATTCTTTTCGGAGTGTTCTCTAGTAACTGAGCTCCTCTGAGGAATAAAATTAGAAAATTCTTTGTTGTCTACCAGTTTAGCATGTTTTTAAGGTTCACGCTAAATTTTTTTGGAGTCCTTGAAATCATCAGCCTTTTGCTCTGTTGTTGGTGTTCCAATTTCACTGTTAGTTACAAATTCTAATGCATTGGGATATTTTGTAGCTGGGTGTAATTCTTTTTAAGGTAATTCTACTGTTTGCCCTGATTTTTGAGATTTCACGTGGCTTTTGTTATCAGATGATCCTAATCCATGTCCAGCTTCTGGTTTTCGAAAAAACTTAAATATTCTTGCAGTCTTCTTTACTACTTCCTGTTTTTTTTTTTAAATTTCTGTAATGTTTCTTTTTTTATAAGCAGCACCACTTAAACGCTTGCAACCGTCATTCATGGTTTATTACTAGTATCGCACTCACACGTAATGTATCATTTTATACCTTTTTAACGAGTTATATCGTGTTAAAATGTAAACAGACACTGTAGTCAGATAGTGCCAATAATGGTACCCAATCAACGCAATAATTGTAAAAATGATATGCACTTTTAGGTTTTCCGAACGTTGAAAGGTCACGGCGCCCTATTAACTCACGTTCCCTGCCTCATTTTGAAAACTATAATTCTCCTTAAAAAAACAGCAGCTTCATTTTTATTATAAACTTAATAGCAACATTTAACTTTCTTGGTAAACCAAACTTCTTCACTCCGTTTGGATATTAAAATATGTAAATAATATGTGAAAAGATTACCTCTAGTTCTCAAACTCTTCTTCTTAAAGAATAAACATAAATTTCTCATTAAATTGTCTTACAATTCACAAATATATTTAATCTCTGCGGAGTTTTCCCCCTTTCATAACAAGACGAGACTTACAAATCAGTGTTGTAACTCCTAGTGATTTGAAATTGGCCAACACTTCCAGAAGTATTTTCTCCGGTTGACTGATATATAATTCGATGCCACATTTTGTATACTATTTTAATACAACCTGAAAGCAAGTTTTACACTGTTTGAACTCGAACACAATATTATATTACTATTCCCAACTACTAAAATATTACAACATATGGAGGTAGAATCTTATAAAGGGAGCTTCAGACTGAATAGGGAAACAATATCATGGCTGGTTATATTCCTCTCCAGCGCCAAAATTAACCACTAGTATCGTAATTTAAAAAGTTAATTTTAGCGACCCCGTTTACAGGTAAGGGATAATACTTCATATTGATTTTTTTCATATATTCCAAAAATTGCGTCCCCTAAAATTTGGTCAAAATTTGACGCCCTTGTAGCCTTCCCCTAAGTACGTCACTGGGGTCAGTATATTCCAGGGGTGCTACTATGTGCCATCCCCAACATAACTAGTGCCAAAGTTTACTTTTCATATATGTCCAGATTTAAGGGGCCTCTGTCTAGCTTGTTCCATCGGCGGGTAGTTGCGGGGGCGGCTCAGGTGCAGATACGTTAGACTTTGGGGTTTTCTTTGAAACACATGTTTACACGTAGAACACGCAACAAAGCACGTGTTGCAATTGGTTACTCAGCCAAATCGCAAGCAAAATAAGCATGGCACGCTTGCAAGAAAAGCAGTCTTTATGTTCCCTGTGACCGAGACTTGCGGTAGATGTGCTGATCAACTGATATGTTATTGTGCAGTTCCGAGTTCTGTAGTCCCTTCAGAGGGGTTTTAGCTGACGCGCGATGTGAAGTGGCAGATGCACAAACAATCAGCGAGAACTCGCACTTTTACTACCTACCTCTCATTGGCTATTAAAAGTGTCTTCCCGCCCATGATCACACTACGACTCCTCCCTCGCGGTTGCAGAACTCAGAACTAGACAGTAGTTCCTAAGATGCTGCGATTTCACGATTTTTGTTTTTGGAAACAGAAAGAAAGCACTTCGATGAAACTTTAAATACAGCCTACAGGTATGTTCATTAATATATTGGAACTTTAGAAAGCATTGGCCCACAGGACCACTGGCATTTTTTAGTTACTGGTCACTGGAAACTTTTACAGGTCGGCGGGCAGTGGACCACCGCTAATTTCGACGCTGGTTGTAGCCTTGCGGTATGAACCAAAGGTGTCTATCCCTCCGGAGGTGGCCCCTCCGGAGGTCACCCCTCAACACAATTCCCCATCACCCTCCAACCTGGAGGGTGATGTGGAGTGGAGGTGGAGGGCTATCTCCATGCTGATGGGTGATGTGGAGTGGAGGTGGATGGCTAGATCAGAGCTGGAGTGGAAGTGGAGTGGGGGTGGAGGGGCAGAGCATAGCTGGATGGTGATGTGATGTGGAGGTGGAGGGGAAGATCATAGCTGGAGGGTGATGTGGAGTGGAGGTGGAGGCTATCTCCATCCTGATGGGTGATGTGGAGTGGAGGTGGAGGGCCACATGAGAGCTGGAGGGGAGATGGAGTGGGGGTGGAGGGGCAGATCATGGCTGGAGGGTGATGTGGAGTGGAGGTGGATGGCGAACTCCATGCTGATGGGTGATGTGGAGTGGAGGCGGATGGCGAACTCCATGCTGGAGGGTGATGTGGAGTGGAGGTGGAGGGGCAGATCAGAACTGGAGGGGAGGTGGAGTGGAGGTCAGGCCAAAATGGACACCTATGGTATGAACACTTCTCTGAGGGGAGAACATTTTTTCTACATTGTTGAATCGCTTTCAATAAGGATAAATCAGTTTTCACACTGCATTCCAAAATTATGTTGTATACAGTCAAAAATCCTTCCACTGGTGATAGAAATAAACATATCTGCGCAGATATTCTTTCCACTTGGACAGAAGTACTAAAGAAGGTAACTTGTTAAAAATTGCGGCACTGGATGGAATGTCTCTTTTTCTCAAGAATCGAGAACAATGTAGCCAACTCTTTTTCTTTCTTTATGTTCGTTCTCGTTTAATCTTGGCTTTCCTTCGTAAAAATGCTTTAACAAGAGCTTCAGTAAAGCCAACAACTTCACTTTCAAAAGCAACAATCATCAACTTTCGGACTTTAAATTTTGATGTTCGTAGGTGATATTTCACATCGGAATTTCCACCATGAGACACGGAAAATTCTAATGAGAAATGACAACACTGTTCTGTCGGAATTAAGAGGTTTCAAATACGAATATATTGTTTGAAGTTTAGAAGAGAAGGTACATTTTCTTCTACTGATTTTTAATTATGTTTTTTTTAATTATTTCACATTTTAATTATAAGAACTCCCATAATGGATCGCTTGCAAACTCTAACAGCTACACACACTATACTAAGCAAACTTACAATCATAAGAATACAAGGAAGGTGTAACAATCACATTAATGAGACGGTCTGTGGTAAAAGGGTCCATAGACAATGATGTTTTTCTGGATCTTCGTCTGTTGATGTGATTTCTGGTACCCTGAGCGGTACGACGAGTTCTGGTTTGTCTGCTTCCGGCGGTGGTTTTGCTTTGCATTGGTAGGTGTAAGTCGGATACTGTTCCTGGCAGGTTGCACATTTTGGTGGTAGCGTCATTCTGTTGCATTGCTGGGTTTGATGTGGTCCAGTGCAGAATCCACATATCGGTTTGTTGGGACATTGTGCAGTATTGTGCGAGTTGTAGCTCTGGCATTTCTCGCATCGAATAGGTATAGGTGCCTGTGTTCGGGATGGCTCTACCCGGTGACGTTTCTTATATATGAATGCGCCAAGAGTGAGTAGATCACTAACTGTTTCCTGGGATGTTGTCAGGACACGTACAAGGTATGTTGGCCCGTCCTTACACTTGATTCGCATGATCTTTGTGAACTCGTATTCTTCTTGCCTTAGTTGTTCCGCTATTTCCTCGTCTGTCCAGGTTGTGTCTACACCGCATATAACTACAGATAGTTGTGGTGATTGGCGTGGTGGTTCTGGTTGCTTAGGTCTCTGAGAGGCAAGATTTACCAAGGTTGCAGAATTTTCGAATATCTCTAGACTGTGTTTATTCCTGATGTTAGTTGCAAAATTTGCATCAGATGTTTTTAATTATCATACCGTTTCTGGTTGGGATGATTTGTTCTATAGATTTTCGCGAGACATATTTACAGAGCTGCAGTAGTATTTGTTTAGAGTTTTGGAATTTAGGGTCGTAATTACTTAACAAAAATGAGAATGTTTGCTGAGAATTTGAGGCTGAGTCGTCAATAGTCAGTTGTGCAGAATTGTCGCTATCGCTGTTCGTTTGGATGTGTTGCTTCTTAGAGATGGTGGTGAGTTACTCTGTTTCCTATCTATGAATTCAACTGGAGTGTGGGACCGAGAACGAGATGTTGCTGCATTGTCTAACCGTGATTTCCTGCCAGTAACCGCTCCCACAAAGGGTGGTACAACCGTTTGTGGGAGCCCTGAATGTTTTCCGTCCGCCATAATATTAGTTAGTCCTAGAGCCGAAGCCCGTGAACTGTGAAGATGTGAGTAAGTAAGGCTCGTTGATCGTATTAGCTCGGATTTTTTTTTTTTGCGAGAGACCCAAGGCCTCTGTTGTTAGCCACCGGTGTGGCTAACACCCACTAGAGGGTTACGCCCTCTCTTTAGGGAAGGGATTTATAGGAGAGGAGGATGCTTTGGATTGGGGGTGAGCTAAGGGAGGTTACAAAATTTATTTATCCTGTATTTTATTTATATCGTATTTATCGTGGTTATTATAAGCTTATGCTTATAATCATATCAGGATTTTGGATTCATGATGATGAATGAGCAATGGACATGAAGTGCAATTTCACGCCACAAACAATAAGACGGACAGGTGAGGGTGAATCTTCTTGCCCAGGGGCGACTCTGGGCGCGATGGGTGACTGGTGAGCCCTAGCAGTACATTGATGGAAACAGTGCAGTTATGGAGGTGAAAAGTGAAATGAAGCGCAGTGAAAGTGATATTTTAATAGAGGTCTATTGAGTTACACTGTGGTCTCTAGTGGGTTGGTGTGAACGTAAATGTAGGGACCTGAGTAGGTGGGTTGAAGGTTGATGTTCAATACTGTACGTGCGGCAAACTGAAGTTGGGTTAGGACGTTGGATTTTTGGAAGGGATACAGATTTTGCAGAGTGATGGTGATGAAAGATAGAAACTGATCGATGGTAATGGGTTGTGTAGGAGAAAGTACGGGTGGGTTGCATGTTGTAGGTTCAGGAGGACGGAGAGGTAGCACTAGGCCGGGATTTTCAGGGGTAGGTTCTGGACGGTTTCTGCATCGATAACTATAGGTTGGATGCTGTTGTCCACAGGTATTGCATTTGGGTGGGTGTTGCAGGTTAGAACAGTCTTTGGTGGTATGTGGACCAGTGCAGTAGCCACATTTAGGAGTATTAGGACAGTGGGAAGTGGGATGGTCGTTATAGGTTTGACAGTGTTCGCATCTGGTAGGTAATGGAGGTTGAGAACGAGAGGGTTCGACACGGTATCGTCTTCTGTAGATGTAGGCACCAGCTGTCAGTAAGTCTTTGATGGTCTGTGAATGAGAGGTTAGAATGCGTACCATGTAGCTGGGTGTTCCGGTTTTGGTTTTGATCCTGATGCATTTGGAGATGATATGGCCTTCGGTTGTGAGTTCGTGCTGAATTTCGTCATCTGCTAATTCTGGATTTACTCCTCGGATGACGACAGAAAGGACTGGTGGTCGTCGAGGAGGCGGTTGATGCGTTTGACGTGGAGTGTCGAGTCTCGTGAATTGTGCAGTTGGACCAAAAATTTCCAGACTATGCTTGTTTCTGATTTTGGAGGCTAAGTTTGGTTCAGTTGATTTTACAATTATGCCATTGCGTGTTGGAATAATCTGTGTGATAATGTCTCGAGGCACATATTTGAGAAACTGAAGAAGTAGCACTTTAGGATTCTGGAACTTTGGATCAAATTTTGTTAGCAAAAAAGAATGAGTTGTAGTACCGGAAAGAGAATCTTCATAGACACTGTGTTCGATGCTATGGTCAGAGTCAGAATCAGAGATAGTATGACTTTTCTTGGCTGGTGGTGAAGATGGTGATCGGCTAAGATTGGTGGATGATGCATGTTGGTCAGTGCAACGTTTTTGTCTGCTTTGTCCTTTGGTTTTAATGGTAGCTGAATATGATGGCGGATCTTGATATGGTGGTCCTGTCACCTGTTGTGGGAGACGATGTCGTCCAGTCTCTGGTTGATGATTAGACATTATGAGTAAGTTGCTAGCTGTCAGAAGGATGAAAAGGGTGAACACATTTGCCAGTCGAGTGAGAGCGATAACAGTCGTGATGAATGATAATAATCACTGTGGCTCCCCTAAGAAGCAGCAATATGTCTTCTCGGTGATGTCGACCTGTGATAAACACACAGTCCTCCACAAAATCTCAATGAACAAAAATTCTGGTACTCGAACTGTATGGCAACAGTGGTTTTCCCAGGTAAGGTATGATATGTTAGCTCGGATACCAGTCATCACAATATCTGAGCGTATTTAATCTATACCCAATTGGGTATTGAAACTACCTGAAAAGTGAGAAGAACACGAAAGACCAAATCTCATTTTTCTTTAATTTGTCGGCATCGGAAAATAGAACTGCAATTTAGAAATATTCAAACAGTAACCTTTGTAGCAGTTCTCTTAAGGAAATTTAAAGAACATTTTACAAACCAATTGTACTGCCATCTATTGACATTATTATTGATTAGAAATAAAATTTGAGAAATACTTGTCCTATAGAAAATATTTGTGAATGCCGAGGTGAACGAAAAGATTAAAACTCAAGCGTATAATCAAATGCGTGGGCGTCGCCAAAAATTTTGCAATCGGGGAGGGTCAAGTGGTATTTGCCAGGTGCGGCGATTCGCAAACATTATTGAGGAGACGGGATGTGCAGATAAGTGCTTTGTTTTAATTTTCAGCGTATATAGGACCTAAGCACTGTTTACATTGACGGTAACTTAGAAAAAATAACACACTTAGATTACTGGAGTTGATACACACACAATCAGTTACATTAGATGTTGCACAAAACTCGGCAAAACTTTTCATATTCAATACATGTATGAAATAGTAAATTTTACTATATCTTAAACGCAGCAGCGTACGTAGATTGCAATTTCTCAAGGGAGGGGATATTTCGAAAACCACACCCTTGCCAGTTTTACAACTCAAAACAAGTAAATTAAACAAAATACATTTTTCAGGTTTTTTTTCTATAAGTTTATACCAGCACAATTATTGTGCGGAAAAATACCAAATGCATGAATATAGCCCTCCTTATGTTCGCTTAGTTCAGTCATAATTCTAATATAAATTTAGCCATCCATCCAAATTCAGCTGGATTTTCATAAGAACGAAGAGTTTCTCGATTACTATTTATTAAGGCTTATACGCTTATAGTTTGGTGACAGATTTATCTTCCAACACTGCCAGTCCGTTCAGTCACATACAAAAGTTTCAATTTTTGTAATAGTCTGGGATCTAGTGTAATTTATTTTAAAAGTTTTGCTAAAGTTGACTTTTCAACTGATTTTGGTTACCTGAATGGTGGACATATTTTTTTTATTTTTTGTCCACTCGGCACATTCCTCCCTGCGGAGAGGAAGGCGGAAATTCAAGATGGTCATCAGGTGTAACATCAGTTTACAAAATCATTATTTACTGTGAAATCGTTCGTCGTATGAAAAATTGTTTTAAACAAAACCTGTTTCCAATTAAATAAGGAACATTTTTTGGTTCTGAGAAGAAATTGTGTAAACGTAGCCGTTTTCAAGTTACTGAGACAGGAATTTGATTATTCGTATGTTTTCTGCTTGATAAAATTTGGAAAAGGAGGCCGTTGATCCTAAAACGTTCATTGTATCGAAAAATGTTTCAAATCAAAATTGTTCCTTATTACATGTGCAACGTTCTTACTCTCTTCACAAAATTGTCTAAAAATAACCGTTTACTAGTTCTGATGCAAGAAGCTGTTTGCCTGCTTATCCTGACATTACTTGTCAGCGCTTGAGCAGTAGTTATTTAATATTTTATCTTCCATCTTTGAACTTCATTTTGCATGGTGGAACTATTTTTCGACTTGTTCTTCTGTCGCTAGCAGACAAAGAACTGATAGGAGTGAAATTACGTAGATGATAAGGGAAATAAACATCAAATGATAGAATCAGAACCGTCATTACTGCATTTCTGTTGCAGGGTTTTGCTGCTGATCATTGTCAATGTTGAATACTGTAAGCCTGTGGCGCTCAACCTTGTCTTGTCCAGAGGCCACACTAAAATTTAGAAGAATCTTCGGGACAGAATATATTTTTATGCTATTAGTGTGGCTTCCATTCTGTTTTCGCTCAGACGAAGTTAATTTCATGTACAGATTAAGAAGGAGAAATAAGATAAAGACTTCTTTCTACAGGTTTCTCGTAAACAAGGCCTGATCTGGCCCGTGGGCCATAAATTGGGCATCACTGCTGTAAGTGATAAAAGAATCAAAGGAGAAGCGGAAAAAACAACTACTCCGACCCTGGTAAACAAAAGAGGGGAAATGTTTCTATTAATTGTAACAATGTTCAGAAAGACATGATGTCAAATATCAGTGAACAGTTCCTTATGAACGCTAAATGAAAAAAAAAAGTTGGTCGGAACTTCTCAGAGTGCATACCTATGTATTACCACTCAAAATGGTCCAGCTCGTTTTGATGTGTCACGGTTATTATTATTATATTTTCCACCTGTATAAAAACATGAGAGAAACAAGAAATTGAGTTAGTATTTGGCCCCTCTGAACAGAAAGTGTGGGTGCGATACTGCCCTGCTTGCAACGCTACCGTCGCTATGGCTTGTTTGCTTTTCTTGCTATAATGTGGTGCAACTCTGTTGATATCAATCATCGAATTGGGCAATTTAATGCATGAGGGGCCTCTTGGAAATGTGAAACACACTTTATAAGAGAAAAATAGTGATTTTGGAATTTTGAATGAATATAACTAAAACTATGGCCAATAGATGGCTGCACTCTGAACGTGCATATTTGATTTACATTCTCTTAAAATGCCAAAGCTACTTAACGATAGGTTTTTCACTTTTATTAGCCTTAAACTATCTTGTAGAACATTTTCGTAAAATATGACATTTTTCTAAACATTTTATGCAGCATTAAGAGTAAATAGACCACGCACAGCCTTGTAATTACACAATTTTGATGAATTGAAATTCAGGGCCATGTCATGATACTGCTTGAAGAACATATAAATGCTTTCATGTTAAATGAAACTTATCTCACCCCTAAACTTCAATGCAAAATTTCTGGCTACACCCTAGTCAGAAACGATAACACACTACCAGCCTTAAGAGCTAATGGAGGAATCGCTATAGGATTTTCCCCTCATATACCATTTCGTCAACACACACCTCCTCCATCCAACCTTCCCGAACATCTCATCACTTCATTATACTTCAAGCAAAGATACATTACTTTAGCAACTATCTACATTCGTCCAGGCCACCCAATCCCAACAAATTTCTTCCAATACATCTCTAATAATTTTCGATACTACATAATCATGGCTGACATAAACATCCATAGCAGATCTGACAGAGCCAAAACCGACTTCCATAGCTTCATTAGTCAGCAAACAACCGGTACTCTCCACAGGATACCTACACACACAAGACCAATATCAAACACAACACCAGATATAGTTATAACTTCATCCAATCTACTCCCCAATAGCCATTTAGACGTACTTGATCCCCTAGGAAGTGACCACATACCAGTAAAATTCACAATTGACTTCACCAAACCAAACCCAACCACACCCATAATCCCGCGTCAAGTACTTCGTTTTGACAGAGCGAACTGGGTTGGCTACAGGGAACATATAGAAGCAAAACTCACAGATTCTACACCACCCACCACAGAAGACGAACTATACTCCACCTTAGACCATATCACCACTACAATCAAACAAGCATCAGACAATCACATCCCTACTTCTACTACCCACCCGTTTAGACCTAACTTACCTCCACAATACCTACCATTAATACGCCGCTCCCGTAATCTATACCGAGACTATCAACGCACTCAAAATCCTGAATCGCTCAGACTTCATAGACAACTCCAAAGAGCAGTACATAACTACATAAAAGCATATAAACTACGACAGTGGATCAAAACATGTAATAATCTGGCAGATACATCTCACCCATCCAAATACTGGAAACGCTTCAACACACTTACAGGTAAATACTCACACACCACATATCCTCTACTTCAAGAAAACAAAGCCCTTCATACAGACAAAGAAAAAGCCGATGTTTTTGCAGATTATCTTCAAACCATCTTCACCCCCACAATACCTTTCAACCCTTTTCGCAGACACCCCGCAGATCATCTTGACATCCACTCCCCTCATCTACAACCAAACTCTGATCATCCACTTCCTGAACATCCACTTACTACACCAATCACACCCGAACAAAAACATACACACAATCACTCGCAAACGTCAATCTGCTCCAGGACCCGACAAAATTACCTATAGACACTTCAAAGAAGCTCCTATTTTCCTCATACAATTTCTCGCTCATATATATACCTTTATTTTGCGCACAGGATACATCCCATTACATTGGAAATCTTCACAAACACTCATGTTCCATAAACCACAGAAACCTACCCATGCTGTCTCCTCGTACCGACCCATTCAACTAACTTCAACATTTAGTAAAATCCTAGAGAAAATCTTAGTCACCCGGCTCCATACCCACCTGGAACACCACAACCTTCTACCCCTACACCAAGCAGGTTTCCGTCCTTCCTTTAGCATTAATGATCAGTTACTTAGACTTACCAACATGATAACCAATCACTTTAATACATCCAAACCTTCTTGCTTAGTTCTGTTTGACCTCGAAAAAGCATTTGATCGAGTCTGGCACAAAGCCCTAATACATAAACTCCGCTCATTTCATCTTCCCATAAATTACATCCACTATGTATTTAATTTCCTCACGAACCGCCTGACCTATGTCTCTATCAATTCCAGTACATCACATCCTATTTTCTTACATTGTGGTGTTCCACAAGGATCTGCCCTTTCTCCCCTGCTTTATATCCTCTTCGTTGCTGACCTCCCTCCATTTCCCAATAACATTCACATATTCCAATACGCAGATGACACCGCCTTTCTAGCACTCAGTAAAACTATACCACATATAAACAGAACCATGAACGATGCCATCAACACATTCACAAACTGGTGTAGTAAGTGGGGATTATCCATTAACTCCACTAAAACTCAGGCAGTAGTCTTCCTTCCTCGTAAACGTCGTTCACGAGTTCTCCGCAACCCATCAAAACTATCCCTGACTGTACAAAACCAACCCATAAATCCTTCAAAATATGTTACATATCTAGGAATCATCTTTGACCAACATCTAACATGGCGCCCACACTTAAACAAAATCATAGACAAAGCTACAAACCGCCTTAATCTCTTAAAACGCCTAACTGGAACTACATGGGGACTCAAACCACAAACAGTCATAAACACCTATAAAGCATTCCTTCTCCCGATTCTCACTTTTGGACACACAGCATGGCTTGCAGCAGACACACACATCTACCATAAACTACAAATCATGGAACGCCACGCTCTGAGGATCGCTTACCGAATCAAACTACCCAGTCCTACTCAAGAACTCTACGATCGAATCACCTTTCCCCACCTTCTGCTTCACCTTGAAACACTCCGCCTGAAATACATCTCACAGCGCTTTGAGACAGAACACCCACTATTAGAAGACATTATACACACCCACGTACATCAAAACGCAACAGCTACACACATATCTTCACCACTCTCACTCCTTTTCACACTCTAT
>JAGDQP010024356.1:0-28052 GCA_022664845.1 Lepisma saccharinum | reverse complement strand
AAGTAATTCAAGAGTTCTACCTGTGCCGATTTTTCATTTTCTTTCTTGTTGAAAGAGCTTCATTGTTATATGCATAACAACAATGAAACAATTTCAACAATGAACAAGATAGAAAATAAAAAATCAGCACGGATAGAACTCTTAAATTACTTATGAACTTTCTTCCCTGAAAGTTTGAACTATCTAGGATTGAATTTGTAGGAGCAACATTGAAATTTCCTGCAACAATAAAAATACATTAGACGCATACGAGGATAGTGCTGCCATCTCTTGTCGGACATCTTGGCTTTACATTTCCCTTAAGGATAATTTGGATAAAGGGCAAAAGGAAGTCTGATGTCCTGGCTTTTCTGATTTTAGGTTTGTCGTGGTATGATCTATTGATTCAGATAAGGTGGATTGTGGTTAGTTCGCAGTCTGTACTGATTTGTGTAACTAAGTCCTTGTGTTCTAAGCTACTAGTCGATTTTATAAAATGTATGTTTATATGTGTTATTGAAAACTAAGTTCTGTTTTATGTGTTATGCTACGGAGAATTGAGTCTGAATAAAACAACAGTTTTTGCAGTACACTTGGTAATTGTTTGCCACTTGTAGATAAAGTGGGGAGGAATATTACTAGATGTGGGCTATAGTTTTGGATGAAACGCAAAAGTTACTTTAGAGTAAGCTTGAGGTAACAGGCGGGTGGGCTTGTATTGAGCACAGAAATGTTCAAATTCAGCAGGTTTACTTTGGTACATTTGTTCAACAGAAAAGTATTGGTCCACAAACTCGTAAGTAATTTTACCGAGCGGCCGTAGGTGAGTTGGTAGAGTGCTGGCGCCGCATTCAGAAGGCCCGTGGATGGAATCCCGCGACCGGCCATCCCGGCTGAGGTTATCTAGAGTTTTCCTCAGTCCCACCAGGTCAATGCGGGGATGGTACCTTAACTAAAAGCCCTGGCCGCTAACTTTCCCATCGTTGTCCCAAGCCTTAAGCCATAGATGCCTGTTAGGCTTAAATGAATTCAAATTCAAATGTCTAAGTAATTATACTTTCTATCACTCTTCTGCCAGAGCTCGCTTGAGCCATGACTAGTCTCAATATCGTCACTTTTCTGGGTTTGTGGACATTAGTGCTTCTTAGACGGAAACAACCTTTTTTGCTGTTCAGCGAGTTTTGACTTCGGACATGTTTATGGACCTTATTTGAAGCATATAGATAGCGAAAATAACACGCATAGACTCGCACTCTGTCATATATTTGTGTCCCGAATAAGTCGAGTCGTGTAATTTGAGTGACTTTTAAGCAGTAAAATCAACCTTGAAGACGAGACTTTATATTAACTAACACAAATTTCACCATGACATTCTTCGCAAATTGAATGTTTTTTATACAAACTCCAGTTTATGATCGAAAATGAACAAAATTCCATAGAAAGTAATGTCGTAAAGGAACAACAATACAACTGTGGGAAAGGGGAAGGAGGGCCAGAGGATTATAAATACATAAATATAATGGTTTCTAATACCTTCTGGGGCCTAGCGCGCTTGCAATCACTAAACCACTGATCGACTACACGGTTTTTAAGAAAGAAGCGAAGCGTTTACTATCTTAATCCTCACTAGTTCCGATGCCCAGCGGTTTCGCAATTTGGCGACCTCGGCAAGACCTGGGGACTCCGTTACGTTCTTAAAGTTAGTTCTTTTAAAAAAGAAATATTACAATTATAAAGTTTGTAATAAATATGTTGTAATTATAAGTAAAATAAGAATTCGTTTGCTGAACTTTAAAAACCTAAATAATAATAACGGAATTGATTTGTTTACATTTATCTTTAAATAAAAGACGAAAACGTGAAATGATGGGGAACAAATTGATTGAATCACTTTTTAATGAAAAATCAAAGAAAGTGAAATCTGTTTAGATTGGAAAACAATTCATTATGCTTATTTTCATTTTCAGAACTTGTTAATTCACTATAATTAGTATTATTGTTTAACTCCTTATTTTAAAGTTCAATTTTGAATATTTATAAAAATTATAAAACCAGTTTCGTTTTCTCGTGCTTACCACAGTTATTCAAAATATTTAACTTCCAAAAAATTAATAGTAATCGTGTATGTTAAATAAGATGTTTGAAACAAATATAAGATGTGACATGACAGACGAGAATTTATTTTGGTAAGTATTTTGAAAAATGTTTACTGTTATAATTATTAATTATAATTTTAGTTTGTAATATAGTTATGATAATGTTTGTGTGATAAGGGGCATTGAAAATGTACGTAAACGAAGAGAGCGCAGGAGAAGCAAGACTGCAAGGGTGTTGTAATTTTGTTTCGGAATTACACACCAAAGAGGAAAAGGGATGAAAAAAATGTACATACGAAAGTAAAAATTCAAATTGAAAATAAACATGTCTACAGTATTATTTAAAATGTCCGCATTAAATAACCCTGTAGTCGATCAGTGGTTTAGCGATTGCAAGCCCCCTAGGCCCCAAAAGGTATTAGAAGCAATTATTTTTTATATATTTATATTCCCCCGCCCACCTTCCCCTTTCCCACAGTTGTATTGTTGTTCCTTTACTTTCTGTGGAATTTTGTTCATTTTCGATCATAAACTGGAGTTTGTATAAAAAACATTCAATTTGCGAACATTTTCTTGGTGAAATTTGTGTTAGTTAATATAAAGTTTCATCTTCAAGGTTGATTTTACTGCTTAAAAGTCACTCAAATTACACGACTCGACTTATTAGGGACACAAATATATGACAGAGTCTATGCGTGTTATTTTCGCTATCTATATACTTCAAATAAGGTCCAAAAACATGTCCGATGTTAAAACTCACTGAACAGCAAAAAGAGTTACTTTGTAAGTTTTAGTTAAACACAATATCCGTGTATGTTTGGTCTTCCTTTGGAACTTACCTGGAACACGGAGAATGGTAAATAATTGGAACAGTGACTTGAAAATGGCAGAGAGCACAATTCTATGGATTGTTACAAGGTGAGAATTTCAATGTCTAAATTATTTTGGACATCATTTTCGATAACCCATGATTGCATTCTGTCAAAGTTTACGAAACATAATTGTGTGCCTAAAACATCAAGTAAACTAAAAGTAAAATAATAAAACGTGAGTGAAGTTGTTCAAATTAAAGCGAAATTGAACTTCGATTCTGTACACTTACATGAAGATAAACAATACATTAAAATATATTTCCGTTACTGTTGACGCATTAAGGCAGGCAATGATATGCATAGCTTTTACTATTCCCTATACCCGGTGTAAAATTTATGTATGAAACGTATAAATTTCTTAAAAGCAAGACTTGCAAGACTATTGCAAACAAGACCAAGACTGGGCGCGCAAGACCAATACCAAGACTGGGTGTGCAAGACCAAGACCGCTACGGTCTTGGTCGTCTTGCTTTTGCTCATCACTAATTGTTGCGTAAAAGAAAGGAAAAGTAAACTAAAAGAAAAACCTTCATTCAATAATACAAAAATATATTATTGCACACCTCAAAGTTCTAATTTATTGATTTTTTTTCTTTTTTAATATTGTTGTGTGCTCTGTTTTAGTATACAACGTATATTTTTCTACTTGACATTGTTATGATCAGCGGTAAAATACCAACACATTCAGTCAGTGCAGTGGTTCAAATAAGTCATAAGTAAATGCAGAAGAAAACTAAGGGTAATACCAATAATAATAAATAATGAGTAACAAAACGCTTTGTCCCTGGCCGAATGAAACAAATGTTTCGCTCAATGTCAAGCAATTGTGAACTAATGTTCTATGTATTCAAGGTTTTCTTTAAAACTTTCTTGAAGTGTCGTCAACATGAATTTAAGAGAATAGAAAGCATTTATTGTTCAGCAGATTATGAAATATTATTATTATCGAAATCAACCTACTGAATGATGGCAGTATTAACTATGATGTTCAGAAGCTTCCTACCGTCAAAGCGAGGCGCAATCTTCTGTGTTCAGGTTTTCTTTTTGTCTTTTTTTTTTTTTTATCATCATCAGTATTTTAAAATTTATACGTTGGAATATAAATTTTTTTGTGTAGTTTGTGTTAACAACTTATAGGATTTTCATAGTTATTTTAAAATCGTATACAAAAACAATTTTTCGGGGAGGAGGCGCATATAAACATTGTGCTTAGGGATGGAAAAAAAAATATTCGATACTGGACTTGGGAATCGTGTTTCTTGGTCAAGGTTAGCAAAGGTGAAATTTCCCAGATACCATAAATGTCCTAGGGATGTCCCAGGAACGTCCTAAACTGCCGAGTCGTATCCGGATATTCAGGAGATCCGTAACGTGTCCATTTGATGCCCTGTTGGGATATCCCAAAATCATCTTACATGCTTTCTTTACATTACTAACATCTTACCATAGTTAAGATTAGCCGAGATCATTTTAGTAATGTAAATAAATGTTAGTTACCGTTAACGCGGGTTTCAATTTTAACCAGTGTCAACTTACGACGGTTATCTTCTTGCGTTAGTTATCTAAACGCAAGATGGCCGTTAAGCGCAGCTCACTTGGTGAGTTTATTTCTTTCTTTATCGAAACATATAGCATCCTACTGGTGCGTATCGCGTTTAAAGTATAAAAGAATCATGGCAGAACTAATCTACAAAATATTACGCTAGAATCAATTCAGTTGTGCTCATTATTATATAACTTAAACCTCTCCCGCGTAACAAGAAGATTCTTTACTCTACGGAACCTTTTTTTTTTTAACAGACAATGCTAGTACAAGCACGATGACCAAGTTAAGTTCGGTAGTCTAAACGTGTTATTTCAACCATGAATTTTACTTCTAACAATCTTAGTAATCTAAACAAGGCAAAAGTGCCTAATCGTATCCCATGACATGCAGGGGATCCATAACGCGTCCCTTGGGCATCCGGCAAGGATATCCCAAAAGCATCGCGATGAGACGTCCTAAACTGCCGAATCATATCTCGAGATGTGCAGGAGATCCGTCCTATTGGTATATCCCAAAATCATCCCGATTAGACGTCCGCTGGATGTCCCACAGAAGTCCTATGCGGATGTGAGCAAGAATGCATTTCTTTTCCTATTCTTCTGATCAATGAATGTCGATGGTTATTTAAGGAAATTTTGCTGACAATGTGACAGCTTGCGAAACTTAAAAAAAAACACCATTGTGACTGGTGTTTCACCTGGATTTTCTGTCACAAGAATTAAATTCGGAGAAAGTACTTTCACACATAGCCATAGGGATCCTCCTCTCCCTTCCTACATTCTTATTCTCATTCCTATCTCGACCTGAGCAAGATGGAGCCTAATGGAGTCAATCAGGGCAAAGGAGCGGTTAAACGTAAGTGTCTTTCGACTACAAGATCGTGGGTTCAAATCTCGCCTAGGGCATGGATGCTTGTGTGTGTGTGTGATTTTAACTTAGATTTAAGGAAGAACAAGTTACACAAAGTAGAGCAAGGAAAACAAGTATAACAAGTTGAACATATAAAAACAGCCCGCTTAGGGCAAAACTTAAAAAAAAACTGGACAGCGCGTCGGATCAATATGCTAGTGGGCCCTGGATTGAAACCCAGCCACTTTAACTTTCTTTCATTTTCTAAAGAAACATTACATTTTCTTCCTTTCTGCTTTCGAAAAATACTCTACTTCAATTAAGTAGATTAGAAAAGTCAGATTAGATTTTATTTCTTTGTACGCACTGGAAAATTCAGAGACGAAGGTTAGAAATTCAAGAAAGATTTTTTTATATATCAAACGCGATACAAACACCAAACATGATGTTACGATATACTCGTCTGTCTACAGTTGGGTATTTTCGGTTGTTTAAAAAAATGCAGTCTGTCCGTTTCACCAAAAGTGTAGCACTGCTACACAGTAAAAGAAATAGCGGTTTTAATTCAACACAACGCGATGTCCCAGCGTGACTACCACTTTTTGTGTTAAATCAACACAACACACGGTGTTGATTTCGGTACTGGCAGAAAAAAGTTATGGCTGGAGCGAGATTTGAACATAGGTTACTCAGTTAGTAGTGCATTATCTAACCGTCTCGGCTAAATCGCCAGACAGAAAAAAAAACTAGATTCACTCGGTATAGAGTGTAAAAAAATGTTGCTGAGCCCCAAACACAAACCAAGTTAATCTCAGGACTTATGTTACGATAGTAATCACTTTTCCATTTGTCAATTAGAGATCAGAATTCCCATAAATTAAGAATATGTTCCATTTCTATGAAAGCAAGCGCAGCATTTGACATATTGTTACGATAAGAAAACCGTGCTTAGCTGTCGCCATCTTGCTTGTTTTCAAAGAAATGGAATAGAAAGAGATTAATTAACCCATAGGATAAGTCGTGCAAGTAACTTAGTTTGTTTTGGGGGTTCAGCAACATCTATTTGATCCCTATACTGAAACTATAGTGCAGTCGTTTATTCAAATTTTGTTTAATAAATATCGTGTGCATCTAGTGCTTTTTCAGTTTGACAATTTAGCCAAGTTGGTAATACGCTCGACTTCTACCAGGTGCGTAAATATGAAACCGGAATTTATGTACAGAAAAGACACAGTGATTGGATGACAATGCTAAGAATTATTTTATTCGAAGTATTGGTCATCGCTAGCGATACATTTCTGCCATCGTTCCGGCAATGTGTGGATGCCAGACCAAAAAAACTGTGCCTCTTGTGCTGGAAACCAGTCATCAAGCCATTTTCGTACCTGTGAAGCGCTGGTCAGCAAGGGCGTGTCCCAGGGATTCAAATAAGTGAAAATCGGAAGGCGCCAAGTCTCATGAGTAAACCGCATACGGAAGGATTTCCCAGCCAAACGTCGCAATCGTTTCCTTGACCGGTTTTGTTGTATGTGAGGGTGCATTTTCGTGAAGCACAATCACTTTATGTTGTCTTTGGTCATATTCTGGTCATTTTTCACGCAAAGCTTGATGTAAATCGATCATTTGTTGTCGGTAACGTTGGGTATTAACGGTTTCGCCAGGTTTCAGCAGTTCATAATAGATCACTCCATCTGCTGATCCCACCAAACACAAACCATTGTCTTCCGTCCAAAGCGATTTGGTCTTGCAGTCGATGTCGCCGGTTCTCCTGGAGTTACCTATGATCTTTTACGCTTAGGATTCTCGAAATAGATCCACTTTTCGTCACCAGTCACAATTCGATGGAGAAATGATTTCCTTTTGTACCTGGCGAGCAGAATTTCGCAAGTGTTTTTTCAGTTTTCCTGCTGTCGTTCAGTCAATGCATGTAGAACCAATTTTCCCACCTTCTGAATCTTGCCCGTGGCTTTTAAACGTATGGAAACTGCTTCTCGTGTCACATTTAATTGATCCGCGAGTTGTTGTTGCGTTTGAGCGTCATCCTCATCCAACAAAGCTTGCAATTCACTGTCTGCAAACTTTTTCGGTGGTCTTCCACGTTCTTCGTTTCTCACGTCAAAATCGCCACTTTTAAATTTTTTTTTAACCACGCATAGCACTGTGATCACCGTAAGCTTCGACAAGAATGCGATGCGATTCTGCAGCAGTTTTCTTCAAATGGTAACAAAAAATCAATGCTATCCGCACATCATAGTTTGTAGGTTCAAAATGCGCCATGTTCAACGCTATTAAACACTACACTATGACATGAAACTTGTCTGGTTGTGAGCTGCAAATCGTTATCAGCAGTCAAAGCAAGCAAGTGGCGCCAAGGACGCAGTTTTACGGTAACCACAGTGACAGTTAACGCCGTCTATGCACAAATTACGGTTTCATATTTACACATCTGGTAACCATCGACCTCCATTAATACGATACTGGACTGACTGCAGCCATTGAAAATTTCATGAATATGTGAAGCTAGGGAGCGGAGAGGAAACTTAATCTCGTTTGTCCACTTCCAGTCTAAACCAATAAGGACTAAATTTTCGATTCCAACTCAGCTTTCTACGCTTGATATCGCTGTGTGCCTTTTTTTTTTTAATTTGTCTTAATTTTTGCAAAAAACGTAAATATTATTTGCAGTATTTTGAATTGTATGCAGAGTGCGGCATACTCTTACATGAATAACTCACGAATTAAGACTTGAATCAAAAAACGGGCAACACAGCGATATCAAGCGCATAAAACTAAGTTAGAACTGAAAATTTGGTCCACATTGGATTAGACTGGAAGTGGACAAACGAGTTTAAATAAGTAGTTACTCCAGTATAGTTTATGTAGAGCTCGATTCTGGTAACTGAGCAACCTATGTTCAGATCTCGCTGTAGGCGTGATTTTTTTCTCCCAGTACCGAAATCAACACCGTGTGTTGCGTTGATTTAACACACAAAAAGTTATAGTCACGCTGGGACACCACATTGTGTTGAATTAACACAGCTATTTTTTGCAATGATAGCTATGAAAGAAATGGTATGACATCAGAATCTCAATTTCAGATAGTTTGTACCCATTTGGTTTTCCCTGTACCCTTCAATACGTTGGGTTGTATTATGCTTCGCTTCCAAACGTCTCTTCTGCTCTTACGCACTTTCTTATCAGTTCCTTGATCAAAAAGTAACATACCTTACGGTTCACTGATTAATTGAGGATTCGACAGTTGTTCTCTGCCAACGCAGACCATAACTCCAAAAGTATTGCCACATCAAGACACTGACAAGTGTCAGCAATGTTGTGAATTACCAGACGGGACAGGATTGGAAAGAAAAATCCATGTAGCAGCCTTCATAGCTCTAACACAATAACTAATCCGTGATTCCAGTGTCGAATTCAAGCACATGTACGCATGGCTTTTTATACAGAAACAGCCTTCGTATCATAAAAGAAATAGTAAAATAATCATCAGTATCAACATGGCTCGATAGCCCAGTGGTTAGAGTGACGAGCTTCAAATTGGGAAGATCCAGGGTTCAAACCCGACTGCAGACAGATAGAAAATTATCAACTACATGTAGGCAATGAACAAATTCCAACTAAATATGTATAGGAATAAACATAATTTTTCCGTTCTAGATTTTAGCCCACCGAAATTTCGCTCATGCGGATTGTCCCGTAGACATCGCCAATAATGTCCTGCAGGCATTCCCAGGGCAAAGATGGAATTTCCACTGGACATCCCTTGGATGTCCCTGCTAAGTACGCGGGATATAGAATGTCTATATGTATCCCAATCATGTCATGTGGGCTTCCCAGTTACAGGACCAATGCAGACATTTGGACGTCCTCTTGGTGTCCTAGGGAAGTCGAATGGGGGTGACACTTGGACATCCAAATGTCCCGGGTAGGACGTCCCTTGAACGTCTGTGGGACAACGTTGTACTAAGTGGGTTTAGATGTTACACTGGACAGAATACGGAGCAACTAATTATATATATGAATACGTCTTTTGCAAAAGCAAGATTACGAAGAGTATTGGTCAACTTGTTCCTTCAAAATTATCCTAATTTTATGTATAGTAATGAACTTTTTGATCTTACACAGCACATTAGAATGATAAATGTCGTATTTAGCTTACGATTCCCAACCTTCTTTCTTCAATTTGAGATCTCAAAGCCGCAGTAATGCTTCACATATTCCGTTAGTAATCAAGAAGTCGGATGGAAATGTTCTTGTTAAGAAAAACTCCAAAACTTCTGAATTTAGTTCACTTCTTACACTTTCTGGTTTTAACCGCCTTCGAAATAAATCGTTAAAATATCCCATTGTACATTTTCTGGACAACACAATGAGAATTTATGTGTATGGGGGCTTTAATAATCAGATAGTAACCACATAACATTTATTTATTTATATATTCCTTACGTACACCTAATTTTATTACAGAGAGTTCCTTCAGGTACTGCAGAAGTCAGCTGGTCTCATTGCGGTTCCCCAAACGACCCGATAATCATCCGGAAAGTCGACTTGGTGCCCTACCCGATACGACTGCCAGGAAAAGTACAAGCCGGAATCGAAGTCGAAGTAAGGGAAACAATCGAGGCACCGATTAAGGTAAGTACGGTACATAATTCATAGTAAATGACAGGCACAACGAAAAACTCGCTTCAAGTGTAGGCAGATATCAAGTAGAAATGTCCCACTGTCCTAGAAAAGAATACAGAAGCAGGCAAGCACAGATATACGATGTCGGTGTAAAAATTAACGATACTGGTAACCCTGTCAGAAGTATATGTATAAAAGTGGGGAGCGCATGCATTCCACCCCCGTTTTCTTGCCTTGTGACCCTGATAAATTTTACATGAGGACTTGAACAGGCGCAAACTATAAACAAAAATGGTACCAGAACACCTCACCAAGGTCAGAAAGACTTTCGAGAGCACTTGTGACTCCTCATATCGCACGTGACATTGCATTATCACTGTACACTTGCTTTAACAGTTGCACACGCTCGCTTGATTTCTTGAATTTCACCAGGAATGAGGTTTGCTGTTCGACTTTCACTTGCACTTTTTTTTTTCGGCAACACGATGGTGTACCACTTCCTTCAATCGCTGCTCAGACTGACTACGAGCGACTGCACCGCCGGCGTTATTTCGCCGCTTTACCGAAGCCTCGAAGTAGTTCACCGTCATGTGCTCCCCATTTGTATATAATAATAATAATAAATCACAGCCATATTCAATCCACTAGTGGATGAGGCCTCCCCCGAAGGGAGGAGTTGGTCTACTGCTCCCACGCTGACCAGACGGGTTGGGAGAGGAGAGCCGAAGCTCTCACTGTGATCGCCACTGTCTTTTATTCACAGCAGCCTCCAATATATATATATATATACTTCCGACAGGGTTGCCAGTCCCTTTTTTTTTTACCAGATCTCGTACATGCTTTGACACGCTAACCTGCATAATAAGCACACCAAAAAGTTATTTAAAAAGACTATATTGAGTATTCAACAATGCAGATGGAGGATATATTATGTATAACAGCGCGTCCACATTTTTGTACTTCACTTTGTAACACAGGTAGAGGCTCAACCAAAAAAAAAAACACGTAGAGAAAAACTGATTTCAGATTCGAGTTCCGTGACGTTGAGAACACGGAGGAGGTTAGGAAACATCTATTATAGTTAGAACTAGTTACATGCTTATAAAAGCACTTGCTTTGTATTGAAAAGTGTCCAGCTAAAGAACTCAAATTTACGACAAACGAATTCTTAAAGATGACGTGAACGGGAGTAATAGTTGCAAGGTGACCGAATATCGGATAAGTTCCTAATATCGGATACTGTAATGTCGAGCTGGTGGTGCTACCATCTGCAAAAGAAGCTAGCAACAGTGTTAGCATGGGCCGAAAATACTACAGTTTACTTGGTGTTGCTTTTTGTTGGTTCTCGAAAGTGTGAAATAGTTTGTTTTTTTTTGAGAGAGAGTTTGAAACTTTTTTTTTTTTTTCGAGGAACCATTTTCAACAAAAGATGAGCACACACTTTAATTACTTTGTACCTAATGTAGCTAAATAAGAGTAACTTTGTTTATCGTGTGATTGGTTTGCACGCAGAGGCTTTAGGTTTAAGATTGAATCAGTTTATGTAGCCTGATCCGGTTTCCCTAATACCGGATAGGGGCGTGCTTCTAATATATTGGGTATCTGATATTAGGTGGAAATAGTACCATTTATTTCTCCAATGTTTGCAATAGCCATTTGTTCTTTTCACATACTGGTTGGACTTTTTAAAGGTCTCAGTTGTTTCTCGTTGCATTTACTAAAATAATATTTATCACAAAAGTTTTAAAGATTTTTTTTCTTTCAGCTTTCAAATTAAATTTGGGTGACGTCATGCATAAACGTTTTTTAAGGCTCCGAATAAAAAAATTACGTAAACCAAAAGTGACATCTTCTTTCAACGCCCATGTTAAATTTCAACAAAAGTTGGTTGATATCTGAAAACTTTACCATATTTTAAAAATACTCAAAAGGAAATAGAAGAAAAAAAAAACGTTGATTCGAAAATATGGAAACACTCACGTAACATTTGAATAACCGAGTAATTGTTTTGAACTTTCAAAAGGTGGCTGCATTTTATAAAGTGAGTTGTAGTAGTGTTTACATATTCATTTATTTGTAGCGGACAAAAAAAAAGTCCTAATTTCAATTGTTTTGTCTGTCCGTAATGCAGGCTAGTGCCTGAACCAAAATAGGTAATTTTTAGACTGGTGACAATAAGTGGCCGGTATAATTTCATTAATTACCCATTTCCATTCTAAGATTTCACGTTAGGGTCTCAAACAAAGCAGTTAGGGCAAACCAGATTTTAATTTGAGTACATTAGTCTCACGACTTATAATACGGTCAGGGTGATGGAAACTGGCAAGACCTTTCTCCATTTGTAGAATACATGCTTTATCGCTTCAATCAAAGCAAGCAGAAACGCTTATTTCACCTATGAATGTATCCAGTCGCCGTTGTTTTAATCTAGTGACTAAAACTAGTAGGTCGTTTTTATTTGGCAAGAAAAATATATTCACTCTAGTATACCAGGTGTATGCATAAGTTTTTTTTATTATTATTATTAATTTTGTTTTATTCAAAATATTGGCCATCGGCTTCTACACATTTCGCCCATCTTTCAGGTAATTCATCCATACCATGCCAGAAAAACTGCTTGTCTTTTGCGGGCAAACCATTCGTCGAGCCATTTTCCAACGTCTTCGAAATTGCTGAAGTGCTGCTCTGCGAGCGCGTGCACCATTGATGCGAAGAGGTGATAGTCAGATGGCACCAGGTCTGGGGAGTATGGCGGGTGCGGAAGGATGTCCCATCCAAGCGATTTCAAGGTGTCTTTCACTGGTTTTGCTGTGTGAGACGGCGCATTGTCGTGTAACACAATCACTTTGCCATGTCTGCGGGCCCATTCCGGTCGTCTTGCGATCAATGCGTGATTTAAATTAATCATTTGTTGGCGATAGCGTTGTGCATTAACGGTTTCGCCGGGCTTCAAGAGTTCATAATACACAATACCGCTCTGGCACCACCAGACACAAAGCATGGTCTTCTTGCCGAAGCGATTTGGCCTTGGTGTTGAAGGACCGGCTTCGCCAGATGAAAGCCACGACTTTTTCCGCTTCGGGTTATCAAAATAAATCCATTTTTCGTCATCCGTCACAATTCGATACAAAAAGGATTTTCTTTCGTGGCGTTGAACCAGCATTTCACAAGTGACTCTGCGATTTTCCATTTGACGTTCATTCAAATCGTGTGGGACCCATTCACCCAGTTTATTGATCTTCCCCATTGCTCGTAAACGTCTTCTGATTGTTTCTTGTAACACATTTAATGCTTTTGCCAATTGCTGTTGAGTTTTGAGTTGGGTCATCCTTCAATAACACCTGCAATTGCTTGTTTTCGCACTTTTGTGGTCTACCAGAGCGCGTTCTGTCTTTCACATTGAAATCACTTTCAAATTGTCGAAACAATGTATCACATGTTCTAATCGATGGAGCGTGTTCACCATATGTTTCTACCAGCACACACTGACTTTCAACAACCTTTTACTTTTGATTAAATAAGAAAGGCAATGCGTGCCGCAAATGTTCTTTTTGAGGCACAAACTTCGACATGATCATTGAACGATAAAACAAAGACGCTAGTGTTTGGCGGACTCAACTTGTGTGTGTTTGTAGTTTAATGTCAGACGAACAAAATGACGTATGTGTCAAATGAATACGCTGCGTACTTTTCGCTCGCGCCATCTCTTAGGTAAACCGGAAACTACTTATGCATACACCTGGTACTGAAGTGCGCTAGAACATATATGCACTTTCGTACATTATCATCGAGGCTGTCCCAAATTCATTTTATAAAATTTATTTGTTCAATTCGCATAGACCCGTAAGTGGCGTTTAGTCGTCGGGTCACCAGCATAAGGACGAAACTCCGCCCACCGACGTCGGCCCGAATTTTGCCTACGCCGTCTAGCTTGCTCGGAAAAGAGGAAGGGCGAATCCACATTTGGAAGATTTTCAAAACGATGTCTGGACCAAATGGAAGAGTTGTCGAATAGGAGGACTTTTGGCCAACTCCGTGAAGCTGAAACCCATGATTTGTGAAAACAGCTTAGTAATAGGTTCCCAATTTACAGCACTTAAAGACGGGAGAACAAAATTCAGTACGTGAATAAAGATTTCATTTATTATTTGGTGATCAATTAGAGATCAACAATATTCGGCGCTAGGAAAGTGCGTAAGTTCATACGCGAAAGCTGAGATGAACGAATTTACGGTTTATTTTTTTTTCTCTCGTTCCCACGATGATGGTCAGTCGGCACCGCGGTGGTTAAGTGGTGGAGCGTTCACCTTTGGTGCGTAGAGTCAACGGGTCGATCCTGGTTCGTGTCATGTAGGTTTTGTGGTGGACAAACACCATGTGCGCGGTTTTTCTCGGGTTTCTTCAGTTTTCTTCTACTTTCTGCATTCCACTAATTTTCCCACCATCATCGATTCAGCCTGAGTTCAAGTTGCCTAAAGATCTTAAAATTACATTCAAAAGATGGTCAGTCATCGTAAGTAAAATATAGAATAACATAGTAATCCAGCAGACGTAGAACCATAGACCTCATAATAGATAGACTTATTACGCTTCCCCATTTCTGGCTGCGCTAAAACTGATGGATTTTTGTTCAGAGCACGTGATTTTGAATACATCCGCTAGTTCTCTCTTCCATAGACGTCATATTCTACTATGAGGTCTACGGCAGAGCTACCTAGCGGATGGATTCAAAATCACGTGCTCTGAGCAAAAACCCTTTAGTTTCAGCGCAGCCAGAAATGGGGAAGCGTGATAAGTCTATCTATTATGAGGTCTATAGTAGAACTAAGGGAGTTTTCAACCCCAATGTTAATGTGTATGTAAGAATGTAAAAATCTAATTTTCATTGCAGGTGGAGATCCAGATGAAAAAGTTACTGCGGCTGCCATTTGGCATTACTAGTTGGCTTCCTGTTCCTTGCTATGGCAACGGAATTGGCTCGTGTGTGTACAACGACATCTGCCAGAGACGCATCTTAGATGGAAATATCTTGTGCCCATCAGCAACCGGAGAACAAGTACCATGTGCCTGCCCTCTTCCACTAGTAAGCCAATCTACTCATTTCTATTTCAGTAGTTCATTTTTAAATAATAATAATTTCAAATAACGATTAGTCAGCATTATTGGAAAACGAAATACATTTGATTTAGAGAATGTTCAAATAGCACGTCAGCATCCAGAGTGGGAGAGGTTTAAGCTTTGCTTCTTACTGGGCGTCAATGCATTAGGATAGGGCATCTGCTTAATTTTACGTACGGACTAAAAATATGCGGGCATAATATTTGAACGACTCCTGAACATATGGTAGATTCAATGAAATGTAACACGCAATGACGTGCAACATTTCCTCTTAACAGCATATTGACTTAGAGGAGTTGAGTCCAAAGCCTCGAATTGAGAACACCCTAACCCGAAGGTACCTGGACAAACTGAACCAATTATGGTTTACTATTGTTTCCTATCAGATGCAGATAACGTCCCACGACGGGACCTACAACTCAAAAGTGAATTTCCAAACTACTAACTAGGGTTTATGTGCCTTCGCAGAACCGAACAGCAGTGAAGAAAAAAAAAAACTCAACCACTTGTTCACTCACTCGCTTTAAAATTTGGAATTCGAAAATGTTAGATTTGGACTTTCCGTAGTCGTAAAAGTTAAAATTTCGATCCTGGAATTCAGATTACAATTCGGGAATTTTGAATATTCCACTTTGACTGTTCCAGCGGAGGTCTGACAAATAAATAATGAGATCAAAATTTGGTCATATCGCTGAAAGCTTAATAGGTAGAGAGAGAGAGCTTCCTAGGCAGAAGGGCGACACAGCTTCGTTTCTACCATCTCATATCCACATGCAAGGTAGTAGGGTACAACGAAAAGTTACACTCGAGTATGCCATTCAAGTTGATTACTACTATAATCTTTTTAATCTTGTAAGTAGAAGATCGATCCTGAACAGATCGCTAAAATAGTCTTCAGAACACGTGACTCTATCCTAACGAACTTCATCACGTGTTACGAAAAAGAATAAGGTTTAAACACTTTCAATCACAAGGATCGTTCAAGGTTCGCATTTTGAATTTGAATTTAATTTTAAAGGCCTTTGGACAACTATGGCTCAGCCTGGATGGATAATGAAGGGATGATTGGTGGAATGAAACCGGAGTACCCCGAGAAAACACACGAACACCGTTTGTCCACCATAAAGCCCACAAAGCACAAGCAGGGACCGAACTGACGACTCCAAGCACCAGAGGTGAGCGTTCTACCACTGAGCCACCGCGGCCCCTTCAAGATTGGGAAAAAAAAGTAGTACACTCACGACACCAGGTTTGTGTTTCGAAGTATCATCGGCATGAGAGTACAATGATTCATTTGGCGTACAAGACCACATTTCTAAAGTTTTTCGTCTGTGATAAACACCATCGTCCTAGACGTTTTCTAAGGGGACCAAAAAGTTAATGGAGCAAAACTTCCCAGCGCACTTTGCAGTCAGACTGGCTGTATAGGGTTTGACATAGTCATGAAGAACAATGACCTTTTCGACAGACTTCCATTCATCTGTTGCATATGGTTTGTCGCACAAAGCTTCTTTAGCAGCGTTAGTAGCACTCAGTCTTATCTGTTCTCCCTTTCTCCACAAAAATGGATAACATATTTTATGTCGCAGTAGACAGTTAGTAGCGTCTTTCAGGCAGACGTTGAAGTGTACATTTTCTGGAAGGAGTTAGAGCCTTTTACACCACTCTAGCTCATAACATTGTTTTATCCCCATAATGCACTTCCAATCCTCCATTGCACCTTCTCTTTCACAAGAAATCTGACGATACTGCTGTTACACAGTCAGAAAATATTTGACGCCATGTTCGCTGCAACTCGATGCCTGCTTAATAGAACAAAAGACAACAGCAGAAGAGTACAGTAACTTCGCAGAGGCTGTTGCTGTCATACTATTAATACTTGATACTTTACAGATAAAAGTCTCAGTGAACATTACTAGTTTCTCCTCAGTCATACCAAGCAAATAACAGGATGCGCTTACTAACTACAGGCCTGTTCCGAAAAGATGAGCTCTGATCTTCAGGGAACACAGTGCGTCACAAGGAGAGTGGATCAGTTTTCCTTCCTTCTGACAATATTGCCAACCCCTATGTAGCTCTAAAATCACTTGTGTACTTTTTTAGTGAGAGTTGAAAGTATCTCTGACGACAAATAAACGAGTAAAACAAGACTTGTTAAGACTGGTGGTCAACTATCAACACCCAGGAAGAAAGATGAAAGAAAGTAATTGATAACTTTGATAAAGGGATCATTAGGAGAACGCTACTGTATCGTATCTGTTGGATTTAACAATTTATTTTTCCTGCTCGTTTGTCATGTGTCTGCCGCTTTTGTGCCATGATCCCAACACTCGGTCAGTAGCAGAAGAAGTAAGGGTTAGACATGTTTCCTCGCCTCCAGTTTCGAAAATACACCCGTTCACAAAAATGAAAAGATCAATGGTAACAGGTCCTTTCAGGTTTCTCTCTAAAGAAATGGACTGATTGCATGGGTTATAGGCAGTTATAAAGTTTTGTTCCTTGTCACCCATTGTCCTCTGTGGGACGAAGAAGAGGTGGGGTGAGAGTCCTTAGAGCAGTCTAAAAAGCAAAGCCGGTGAGATTTTTTTTCTTTTGAAAAAATAATAATAATAATGTTGAAAACAATCACATCGGGCCAATACAATACGGTGGTATATTTGTACATTCAGCAGAGTCATCTGTACATACGAAAATTACTTAAAAAAGTTATACAGTTGAAAACATTGTCAATTAAAGGGAAATTAAGGAAAATATACCTGTCAATTCAACCCCCACCTTTTCCCAGAGCTCAACTTTTCTGAAGTTGCCTCTAGGCCCTGGCCGACTATCTTCCCACATCTCCCATAACACTTAAAGGCCATAAATAAATTAAATCCAATTCTCAGTCCCGAAGGACACTTGTAAAACCATCTCAGGTAGGAAGGAAAGCTGAAGAACAGCTGCGAAAGCTTATGTTTAGTTCACATTCAACTTCTCTCAAACTCCTACCTATGTAGAATGATGACACTTGATATAATCTAGTGACATATGATGATGACTGTTTCAGTAACTTCTTCTGGAAAGCAATTTTTTTAAATTGTTATTTCTCTTTCTTTTATCCAGGGTATCTACAGACTTCCAACATTTACCATCGACGTTCCCCGGATGTCACGAGGTCTCCCACCTTATCTTGCAAGAGGACAGTTCAAAGTGCGCATCGTACCTTCCAGGCGTGGAAGAAAATTGACGTGCTACGAAGCAAATCTGAACGTCGATATCTGAAAAACTATTCACTCCATTACAATCGATTGTGGTACATTCTACTGACCCAACGTCGTCTTTTTCTTATACTGCCTGAGGTTCAGAGCTACTTATTGTATTAACGAATGCCATCAACCTGTGTTCATGAATGATTAAGTTACAATTACGAAATTAACAGTGCAAGAAGTACTTTTTTTTACATTCTTACTAAGAACCCTTCCAAATCGTGGGTAGGGAATTGCGTTAATTTTATCTGCAAAGAAATCAATTACATACATCATGTTGCTGACCAGGAAACAAATTTACGCCCACGCTTCGAAAAGGTGTTATGACTACAAACATCAACTGGGCCAGAGCGGGTACAAGACTTTTGATTGCAACCAGGAATTTCACCAGAGTGCATAGTTACCAAATTATCAATAACAATGTCAAACAAATAAATGAAGTATATACAACACGAGTTGAGTTTATACTTGTTCATAAAAGTGCAGAACTTGTTTCCAAGCGAAGCCACATTCAATTCAAAAAGTAGAATATTCCCAGTTTTCGCTTTTGACCTGTAATTTTGGAACAGCTCACGAGCGAAACATAAAACACACACTAAACCTAGATTATTATACCATGTATTGACAATTGTACACGTCATAAGATTCCATCCACTTTCTGTTATGCACAATGGAATCTACATATTGTAGTCCAATTCGCTCTTTTTCCAAATTGAACGACTGCGTATCTTCGGCTTTTTCTTCTCGTAAACGATGAACACTTTTATGTTCTACATACTTCAATTTTTTTGTTTGATATTGTTATCAAAAAATTTGGTAAAAAAAATGCACTCTAATGAAAATCCGTGTTCCAAGCAGAAGTATTTTTTCCCGCTCCTGCCTTATTGATGTTTGTAGCCATAACTCCGTTACGGAGCATGCGCACAAATTGGTTTTCTGGTCAGCAACAGGACATATGTAGTTGATTTCATTGCTGGTAAAATTAACAGAAACCCCCACTCACGGTTTGGAAGATTTCCTTGTTAGTGATATAACAATATCTCGTGCACCAGAACTACCAAGAACCTTTTTTTTTTAAGCTGTCAATGTACATGAATTAATTAATCTTAAATAATAATAATGTAAACTATACTATAAAATTCTGTCTCTAGTTTTAATGTTAAATGTATGGTTCAGAAGCCAATCAGTGTAAGTTAAAAAAAAAAAAAAAATGAAACAGAAAAACTGCTGAATAAATTCACTGTCTTTTCAGTGGGCATTCATAGTGTCGCCATCTGGCAGATAATAATAAAATCATTGCCTTACTTGTTTGTGTCTATGAAAGAACTTGCAATTCTATTCTCTATCCAGGGTTCCCACTCATTTGCCAAGATCAAATTCCCTGACTTTTCCAGGTTTTACAGGTATCCCATTTTGTATATAGTATATATATATATATATATATATATATCATAATTCCATGGGAAAATAAAGATCATAGTTACATGAAAATAAAGATATATCAAAATATTTCACTGTATTCTTTTCTTAAATTGCTTCATGGTTGGCACATTAGCCTCCAAGTTATTTCAAAAACGATCTAACATTAAATGCCTGCTGTAGCTAAATGAACTTCAAACAATAAGCTATCAAATTCCCTGGCTTTTACAGGTTTTCGGACATTTTAGTGAAATTCCCTGACTTTTTAGTGCTAAGCTGGATTCGTTCACTATTCCAGGTTTACCAGGTGAGTGGGAACCCTGTCTATCGTTCACAACACGTAAGTCAATTTTCATTTTTTTTTTTTTATTATTTATTTATTTATTTATTTATTACGCTGATTGGCTTCTGAACTATCCAAATAGTAGTCACCCTATGTTCTTCGATTAATAGAAAGTAGTGAGCGTATCATTTGAATTGGAACTAACAGAAGTTAAGGTATTCAGATACAATAATAGGGGGAAAAAAATCCTCCAAATAGAAATTAATCTCTACGACAATCTCTCTATAAAATTCACGTAACTTCGACAAAAATCTCCTTCCAAACATACAGGCAAAGTATCCCGGAATAGAGAATTCGTGTATAGAAAATTTAACAGAAAATAATTATTTACTATTATTCATGCGAAGTGTTATACACGGACTATGCGAACAGCAACCATATAGAATCCATTAAAAGCTGTTGTAGGTGCCATTTCCAATAGATGAAATACAATGAGAAACCACCACTAGTTCACCTTAAAGAAAGACGTTTTGAGTCACAAGACGCTGCGGTCAAAACATACTTCAACACCATCACCTAAATAAGTAATTAATACCTGCAAAAAAATGGAGGCACTAATTACACAAATATTGTTACTGGATCTTTCCTTTTACGAGGTTTTACTGAGTCGTGAATATTTCGCCATACGTTATTCTAACGTACAAATGTGTGCTCTAAAAATAAAACCAGTAGCATCTACTCTCTTACAGCTGTGATTTACAATAATCACCTTCAAACCGTCAGCATGTCACTTATTTAAATCAACAAAATGAAGGTATTTTCAAATAAAACTCTAAATCATGTGTAACTCAATTCTTCAATAATAAATGTCAATATCAAGTATGCATAGTGAACGCTGCCACGAATTAAAGCTTAACAGACAGTCTACATTCAATACAACGAAATAAAATATATATTTAACAGAAAATATATGTATTATCACAAGTGCGCATAATGAGATCACAGAATTAAAATTGTGCATAGCTGTCATGTCATAACTGTACGATAAACTATTGCTACGTATTTCGTATTTCGTACGTCCATTTGTCTTTGACTTGGTGGGATAGCATATCTTGCAATATGCTCTGTCGATACCTTTTGGACAACTTCTCCATAAAGGGAAGATGTTCTTCCGCTTGGAACTTCTTCACTTGATTCACCTGAACAAAAGAAACATATACAATAAATAATATATCAACAACAGTAGAACAGAAATATGTGAACATTATTTTACCATTTGAAACGGACTCTCAACAGTAAACCTGGTAATTCTACTTCCTACACATAACTCCAATTAGAATTTACTCACATGAAAGTTACGGGAAATAAACGTTATACGTTCTTGTATTTCGGCGATGAACGCGTGGTGGTGTAAGTGTCGCACGTAGACAACAAGTCCATTGGTAGTTGCTTGAAAATCTTTTAACAGTCGCATACCAATGCTAAATTTCCACCGTTAAATACCAAAGAAGGGGGGTGGGAGGCTCCGCTAAACCAAGAAATCAAGCAAAGTATCTGTAATTGAATGTCTTACAAGGATATAGAGGAAAAATACGTATTCTGAGTTATCACTCAGTGGCGTAGCCAGAGAGGGACATGGGGACACACGGAAAATGCTTTATTTTATGTAGCATTATTTGAAGCATTATCCAAGAAAAACCTTTCGATTTGTTTCCAAATCGACCGAATTTATTTATCTGTGACAAATCTAGAGAGGAATCATGGGGGCACGCGCCCCCTGAGGGAAAATGTTTTGCTTTATACCATTATTTCAACAATTTTCATAAAAGATTTCGATTTATTCCAAACCAAATTATTTTATATAGAAATATTAATTTTTGGGCATAACGGTGTCAAATTTCATGATAAAAATACGCAATATGAGGTCAAATATGATAAATTTATTTATATTAAACATTTACGTAGCGGGAAAATATCTCTGGGCTATTATACCTACACGCCCGCTTATGAAAATCCTGAATCTGGCACTGTTCTCTTTTCTATAAGGACGGTTGATAAAACATATAACTCCAATTTGCATTACATGAATGTAGAATATGTTTCGCTAAATACACTAAATCAGTTCTTATTTACAAATAAATTAATACTTTTAATTTGATTACTTCAGGAAATTTAATACATTTTTTCTTCGCAAAACCACACTTCCTAATGACTATATCGCCTGCGTTGGCCGTGCATCTGGAAAATATATATTTGTTACAAGAAGACCAGCGCAAATAAAATGATTAAAATAGCAATTATTTTATTGAGTGTCACCGTCTTGACAGACGTCTTATATAATATCACAGGAACATTTACTAAATGTTCTGCCATCTACGGGAAATCTGAATAAACAACAACACAATAAAGTACGCGTTCACGGAGAAAACGAACGTTTATGCTAAGAAATTCATGGGCATGCAATAAAAACTATTTTTGTTACCCTTCTATATTTGGTGAGGAGAGAAGCTTTGATGGGGGTTATGTCCGGAAAAGACATATTTTAAATGTCACCAAGTTTCAAGTCATATAACTCAGAAAATTACAGAAGTTATTAACAAAAATCCAGGCTGGGGGCCGGCTCGGAACCCCCCTCCCCTCCCCTCCTCCTTTGGTATGCGACTGTTAAGAAGTAAACGTTACCTGTTTTTGTCTTCTCTTTCTAGTAAATTACTATACAGATATTAGTTACATGGATAAACACGTGTGCAGAAATAATCAGTGAACTGCTGATGTTCATTTTTTTTCTTTTAAAAACTACTCAGAGCAAGCTAAGTTAATGCGAATGGATCAATACCTAGCCGAACCAAAACAACACGGTGCGTTGCAGCTTTTCTATGCAGTGTGTTGTTATGACAGTGAAATGATGATCATTTCCAGATGGATCGGAGTCTAAGCAAAACCAAATTTTTATTCCCCTGGCGTGGGTTCAAACCCCGTGGTTGATATTCTTTCTTTTACTTTTCCCTACACATGTTCGGACGTTTACTTTTTCTAAATGAATATTACAACGTTGTTCTCATTCAAAACCAGATATTTTACTTACATTACACAGAAATTTAAAATGTTCAAGTAACAGAGTGGAGATAGAACGGTGGAAGTGGTAACAGAGTTCTGTTCTGAAATTATTAATATCACAGTAGACACTTCACTAAACACTTAACTATATACAGTAAAACCTCGATCTATCGAACCTCAAGGGGAACGAGAAAACTTCGAATTATCGGGGATTTCGATATACCGAGGTTCGATTGATCAAGGTGATTTCTGACTGACTGCGATATATAGAGATTTACAACAACAAAAACCAAGTTTCTCACACGCGCACTTTTCTGTCAAACTGGACTCGGATTAACTGATCATAACCAGTGGGGAGGGGGGGGGGGGGGGAAGAATGCAAAAACAACTATAAACAATGTTGAGGGTTACAGATTGCAACATGGACGATTGTCAATCAAAGAACGAACTAAGTTTCGTCTAAATACAGTACAGTATTACAGATTTTATCAAAACAATGTCGATATATAGAGGTTTTTCAATCAAAACTTCGATATATAAAGGTGCGGTACCAAGCCAAGCAAGTATGAAAATTCGAAACATCGAGGTTTTCCTGACCAGTCCTTCAATTTATATAGAGGTAACAATACACATGGGAGTGATAGAAGGTTCAAGGGGAATGGAAGAACTTTGATTTATCAAGGAATTCGATATATCGAGGTTCCACTGTATCACTTACAGATTTCTTTCTGTTTCATGTATAATTAGGCGTGGATTTTCTTCTACAATGAATTATAAATGAGGTAAGGCTGATTGCGATTGACGATCAGGAATATTTATTTCTAAGTTTAACGTTGTTCACAAAAATGTGCTTTGAAAAGGCTTTGTAGTAACGGAGAAAAGAGCGAGGATAGAGAAGGAGACGTCTATGAAATTAATGTGTAACTGTACACAGAAAATGGGGGGAAAAAAATCAGTTACTACCACATTTGAGCAATTTACTTCGCTACGTAATCTACATAAAGCAAAATTATTATGAGTAAGAAGTCAAAACTTCTAGAAAAAAAAAATAATAACGTCCCAATATAACCAGAGGACAGTGAATTTGAATTTTGTTTAAGGCATCTTTGGCTCAGGTCGAATGAATAATGATGGGAGAAATGGAGTGAAGAAAGTGGGAGAACGCCGAAAACACCTACGCGCACGCTGTTTGTGCACCACAAAATCCACATGGCAGGAGCCGGAATCGAACCGATGAACCTACACAATGTAAATTTAAATTAATTTTAGGCAACTTTGCTCAAGTCAACAACCCCACGCACCAGAGGTGAGCACTCTACCACTGAGCCACCGCAGTCCCCAGCAAAATAAAGAAAAATAAAGGAAGAAATTACAGCAACAGTGACAACAACACAAAAATTTGAAATTCATTCAAGTCACTCTACCGCTACGGTCACAGCAAGTTTTCAAGGCTTTCTCCTTGATCTAGACTTGTTTACACTTGAATTCTTGGGTGAAGTCCACTTCTTCTGTCCAACAGTTGAAGAACTTTCCATGACGTCAAAGAAGGTGGTGGTAACTCGGTAAGTTGAACAAGTGCTGACAAAGAACGATTTTCGCGCTTTGGTACGTTGTAAGTATTATGTGATGTGTAGGCCTTACAACTCATTGCTACGATATAACTTTTCTATTTCTCTGCTCCCACGACATAAACACAGCCCCCGTGCTTCAAAGGCTATCTATCGTAGCTTACTACAATCACAACAAAGAGTGGATTCGAGTCCTATTGCGGGCCACCCGGACAAAGAGTTTCCAAAGGTTTTCTGTTTCACCAGGTAAATGTCACGATGGTACCTTAATTAAGACTCGTCTCTACCTTCTCCACGAAATGCTCGCAGAAGAACGTCATCACGCCGCCTTCTCGACTTGAGACGGGCATAGGTATACTCGCAATTAATGCCTATAAATGTACATTAAATTAAATATGGCTGAAGATACGAAGATAAAATAAGGTTGAACATATGGAGATCAAATATGTTTGAAGATATCGGGTAGTGTGTTAGTTAGAAGTACACAAATTATACTTCGTTTCTGTACTATCCTTTTCTACTACTTGTATCTTACTTACCCTCAGTTCTACAAGCGACCACTAAGCTTCTAGCCAGCGCTAAGTTGAGACCAAGTCACACTTTACGCAAAATATGACTTGGCCTCAACTTAGCGCTGTCTAGAGCTTAGCGGTGGATTTTAAAACTAGGGGTTAATAGTTCTCCTAATTTACATGTACTTTGTGTTCCCCATCAGAACAACCTGTGCGTGTACGCACCGAAACAGTTGAGATATTATTAATTATTTCATACATCAAATGCATGTATATATCGCGAAACGTAAATAAAATTATGAAATAAACTGAGCTTCCAAGAACATAAGAATATATTCCATTCCATACTTGATACATATCATCTAGCCGTGAGCCCTTTTACGTTACATGTGAACTGCAAGCATTTAAGTAGGATGCTTTAAATTTACAGATTATAATTATTATTTATTAATTATTAATTAATATTAATTACAATAAATTAATAATTATTTTATATTTTAATAATAATTATTATTTTAATTAATTATTTAATTATTTTAGAAAAATAATAATAATTATTTTAATATATTAATTAATAATTATTTTTGCACCTATGTTGAGGTTTCGAGCTGCTTCCTTTAATTCTCTTTTGTCATTTATTTATAGGGAGTTAATTTTACTTATCGTACGTCATCCAAACGTAATTTTTTTTCACCTAATTCTTCTCGAATATTTCAACAGTCGAGTTAAGCAAAAAATGCCTTGTTTTAATAAAAAAAAATATTCCACGTCAAGTATTGCAGTTTCTAGAATCATCCCCACTTCGCCTCCGATTTTACTGATATCTAATAGAACTTATATCTTACTCACGTATCATCAAAATAAGTTGTGCAACATTCAATAGTTGAGATTCTTAGGACTGTGGGTAAGCGGTTATCAAAATATCGTGCATGCTGCCCTGAACAAGTGTGCTCGTTTTAAATGCTTCTATTGCATTGTGATAAGACTAGCTAAACTGAATTTCCTTTATGGCACTCAGGTCGAGGTAGTGTAAGGGGTGTAGGAAGAGAGATGGTTAGGGCCCAGTGTGAAAGTAAACTCCCAGTTGTAATCTGATGGAAAAATTGTCAGGATAATCAACCGCTGGGATCGGATTCTAGAACCTTTCTAGTGTAAAGCCAACACTCTAGCAACTGACGCAAGGCTGCTCAATGAAATTAACTAGCACACGTGCTGATTTCAAAAGTCAACAAGTAGGCTTTTACTGAGTGATCAACTGTTCCAATTTCGGATTTAGTTCAGAAATGACGAAAAATTCGTACTGACAAATTTTAGCGAGTCACGTGTTTGGAAGAGCAGTTTTTTGTTTGCTCTTAACTCAATTAGGGCTTAATCCAAGTGGGTTTTTTCCTGCCTTTTTCGTCTTACGTCTATTATTCAGAATCACGTGCAGGTTAACAAAATTTAACTTTCAGGGACCAAAGTTCATTACGTACTTCAATAATAGGTTCCATTAGCTTGAAGGAAATGTTAGTAATAACTTCAGGATTGTGTGCAGATACTTTTGGGACATTATTCTGTCCCAAAAGTGTCTGCAACACAATCCTGAGGTTACTAGTAGCATTTCCGTAAAACTAATTGTACCCATTATTAAAGTGCGAAACGAACTTTGGTCCGCGAAAGTTAAATTTTGTTTACCTGCACTGAATTTTGAATAATTAACGTAAACCGAAAAAGGCGGGAAAATCCACTTGGATTGAGCCTTACGACCCAGCAACAAATTTACAGGAATTTCAGTTGTATGTCGAATGTGTACACACATTCATTATTCCGTGCAGCGCGCAGGGCATTTCGATCACCTCTTGCACCCATGAAGCTAAGCTTAGTTTGTAAGATTTACAAAGATTTAAATCAAATTGGAGTAGATATGACGAGCAGAACATTTGACTCTACTGAAGAAGCAGATAATAAAGAATTTCAGACATATTTTCCATAGACTGCTCTTCTTCGTGTATTAAGTTAACTACAAGCAAGACCGCAACCCATAAACACGCATTTTTCAAGTTTTTCAAATGTACACGGTTTATTGAACACACTACATTTAGGTATTACAGTTACTGTCCTACGGTACCCTCACCGGAATTTAAGATATTTCAACGAACCACCCACCTTTACAGTGATTCTTGCAAACCAAGTGTAAAAGTAATGATTCACAATATCCGTTCCATGCTACACCAACGGCGTATTTCGCACTTCATTTGGATACCTATTTTTGGACTGGAAGCATTAAACATGTGTGTTTACAGGTTTGCGGTGTCTCATTTTAATTAAATGACCTGTAAATACTTATTGAAAAACTATAGTAGTAATGTTATTACAAAGAAAAATAAAAATTAATTTTCGTATAAACCAGTGAACGTTATCACAATTACCTAAAACATGGAACAAGATAGAGCAATGATTACAGTTTCACACAGACACGGGGACAAAATTTCAGTTTGAATCTTCAGATTCGGACATCTTTGGCAGATGCAAACTTGTTGGCTGAGACCACAATTACTACGTCATGGCACTTACGACTGACGTGCACCACCACCAACAAACAAAAGCCGCTCAATTCATCACAAGAATGGCATATTTCAAAAGATGAAGGTGATAAAGATTTTACTGTATCAAGAGTGTTTTATCGAGCAGCACATGAAATTCTAACCTAAATGAAAAATAGTTTAGTATCATTTTGGATCAAGGAAGTACCCGCTTAGAAAAAGAAGTCTCGTATAAAGCAAGTCAGTAACATGATGTCTACAAGTTTTGTGACTTGAAATTCCCAGAGTTTTTCAGGATTTCCAATATATATATATATATATATATATATATATATATATATA
>JAGDQP010024355.1:15681-28053 GCA_022664845.1 Lepisma saccharinum | reverse complement strand
AGTAAAGAACAAGGCCATCAAAATATCGCATAAAATAGTTAACATTGCAACCAATGATTACAGAATACCCCTGAAAGTAATAAAAATGTACCATGATGTCATAATCCGGTCTGTAGTCGGATACGCCGCCAGTGCCTGGTGCCACCGGATGGACGACGTAAGACAACGGCAGATTATAAATAGATCTCAACGACAAATATTGCTCCGTCTTACTGGAGCCTACAGAACTACTCCGGTGGAGGCACTCCAGGTGGTGACCGCGACCATGCCCATGCACCTTCAAGTTAAAAGAATGGGAGCCGCGTACTGGCTCAAGAAAGGAAACGAAGAGAAGATCATAGACATTCTTCACCAAACAGCAGGAAGTAGAAGAGAAATCCAAGAAATACTGACCAGTGCGTGGCAAACATTCTGGGAGGAATCATCGAAGGCAAGAAGACTTTTCAGCATTTTCCCGGACGTGGCTGAGAGGACAGAGATGCATCTGGAGATAGAAGGAGGGTTGCTCCATTTCGTCACCGGTCATGGCCCTTATAGACAGAGACTGAAAGACCTAAACTTAGTTGAGGACAATATGTGCCGCGCCTGTGGAGTGGTTGCGTCCCCAGATCACGTTGTCCTTAGATGCCGGGAGACAGAAGAGCTAGTCAGAGAACAAAGAGCCCTCCTGGGGGAGAGACCCGTCACAGAGGTACTGAGAACTCCAGAACTGGTGGCGGTCCTCCGGGAGACGGCGAATAAAGTTTCATTATTCTACAAGAGAAGGTTCTTGGCCGGGAGGCGCGCCTCGGGGCGCGGCGCGATGTAGTGAGATCCCAACAGTATGAAAGTATACAGTCATTACCGGAGTCAACAGCGTAATGTCTGCGCGCGCGAGCGGGTCTCCCGCGACAACCGCGGCATCCGCGTTTACAAACAAATATTCCAACAAATAACCGAACGAAAACAAATAAGTACCATAGTAAAAGTGCAGAAATTTTGAAACAACGTTTATCTAATATAACGGTACAAATTAAGAATAAAACAACGAAAATCTATATAAACAAGACTAACCATAAGTTAGTGTTAGTGTGATGTTGCTGGAACTCCAGCAATACGGAGTGCATTGCCGGAATACCGGTGAGAGACACTCATATACAGTGTGAAAGTGCGCGTGAGTGGTGGAGGGAACCGGGATGAGTGTTGCTATTATTACTTAGTGGAAATAAATATAAGTCGATAAACTGACTGAAGGCTGCGGAAACCGCAACCAACGGTTGAATGATATATTCTACCCATGAGTGAATGAGTGATGGATGAGTGTGGTATAGTGACTAACGAATGAAGAGAAGAGGAAAAAGTGTTGCAGAACCAGTGAGTGATGCAGGACTAACAATGAAGAAGAAGATCAGCTTCTCTTCTTACCTAGAGGAACATAACAAGAAGAGATCGAGCAAGGAGAAGACTGGAAGGCCATCCCTGTGACGGGACAACAACTGTAATCCAGAAAGAAGAACCCAACTCCAAGGAAGCAACAATTAATCTTTCTTAATCTCGTTACAGGGAGATGCTGAAAAGAAGAAGAAGCCCTGCTCAAGCTATGTGTTGTGTTGTCCTGTATTTGCCCTGTGTCGTCTTATCTGTATTGTATGTGTTTTTTCTATAAAATAAAGTATATAATAGTAGGTAGGGATCCCCCATGCAAATGTTCTAACAACTAGGAACATAGACCAGGAGAACATTCTGGACGCCTGGTCAAAAGTCCGTCCCGCAACACCAACTGTCTTGAACAGGTGGAACGCAGGAGATCCTTGGAATGCCGGAACTCCGGCAATCCAACAATCTCTAGGGACAAGCCTGCCCCAAGCTGAGAAGTACTAAGACGTACGTGCTGCACGACCCAGAAAGTGCACGACTTAACTTGTGCAAAGCATGCAAAGAGGCAGGGGTGGTAAGGCGGGCCCCCTAAATAAAAAAAAAAAAATAACAGTAGACATCTGCATTAATGATTGGTTACGTGGCAAGAGCGGAAAATGGATTATCCCACGGATATCCCATCAAACACTCAACATCACTTTGCTGGCGTGGAGATCCTGTTTCGGCACAGTTCCTGCGTCCTCCACTTTAGGTACCCACTGCCGTTTGAGTGTGATGTTATGGTAGAGGACCTACTTTTCGTCCCATCACCATTCTGCCCAGAAATGTCTTATATCTGTGACGAGTGAGCAGGGAACTGCAGATGACAACTAGCTGTTGCTTCTGTTGAGGCGTTAACGCATGGGGTGCCTATTTTTCCAGTTTCGACACGTATCCAAGGTCCTGCAGATGACGATGAACGTTCGGATGTGTGACATGGATTTCGCTGGCCAATTTTCCAACAGTTTGCATTGGATTTGCGTCCACAGCTGCTCGCAGGGCATCGTTCAGCTGCACAAGTCTCCCTTCTCGTTGCTTATCGGTTAGTCTAGTGTCCCCAGACCGAAACCTCTTGAACCATCTCTGCACTTTCGAATATCCACAGCACCCTGACAATGATACGGCATTGATGTTTCGAACCGCTATTCTGGCTGGATGTCCCTGGTGAAATTCATACAGAATGGCATGCGTATGTAGTCCTCCGACACTGCCATGATCAAACACAAGCCACACTTCCAAAAGTGGAGTATACCGTTCTCCTCCTACGCTCTGTTGCACAGTCAGCTCTATGACACAGCTATGGCACTTGCCATCTACTTCACTAATCGTTCGTCAGATGGCGTCATTGCAACGGGCATCACACAAAGACATTTCTTATGGAAGAACCCGATAGATCTGGGAATACACGAAGCTTGCAATTTGATGTGTAAAATATAGTTAAAAATTAAAAGTAATTTTGTTGATAATTACTATTTTTCTACTATTCCATTTCAACCATTTGCAACGCTAATATAAAAACAAAACAGATTAACTACAAGCTGATTTCATAAACAAACTTGATGTATAAAAATATTGTTAATATTTAATGCCACCACACAGTATTCAGAAATTATGCTACTTTTAGTTTTGACTAGTAGTTAAGTACGTTTACATACTGTGGAAAGGAGGTTAACTGAAAGCAGAATTCATAAATAATATTTTTATAAGAAACATTGGTGTTTGCTTAAAAACTATGTCATTTCAGGGCAGATATTACATTTTATCCATACATTTACTATAGTCCTTAGACACTATTTTAATATAATGAAAAGTTCGAAATATGCCAAATATTTTACTGTGTACTCCCTGCTACCTCTAGAATGCAGCCATGTACGATCCACTTCCCGAAGAAATCCTGCGTACGCCACTGGTTAGAGGGTGCGAACTATTTGTCATTTTGCTGTTTTGAAGAAAGAAAAATACATTGTCTGCATTTCTATTGTTTCACTGTAAAATTAATCTCAGGGAAGATCTAAAAGTTTACTGTTAGCCATGAACAGAAAAATAGATCTGAACTTTTAAGGCTCAATCGCAGTGGGTTTCCCCGCCATTTTCGTTTTATGTCAATTATTCAAAATTTAGTGTATGTAAACAAAATTTAACTTTCACGGACCAAAGTTCGTTCCGTTCTTCAATAATAGGTTCAATTTGGTACAGAATAATGTCCCAAAAGTGTCTGCACACAATCCTGAAGTTATTACTAACATTTCCTTAACACTAATCGTACCCATTATTGAAGGACGAAACGAACTTTGGTCCGTGAAAGTTAAATTTTGTTTACCTGCACTAAATTTTGAATAATTGACGTAAAACAAAACGGCGGGAAATCCCACTGCTATTGAGCCTTAAGTTTCACAACGACAGTAGTCTAAAAGTGTCAATAACTGGTAGGCCTACGTTTACCGTATAAAGTTTGTGTGTTTTTCTGTATTTTCGAAGTGCTATAATGTAAGAAATGCCATTGCGTGTAATAATGCATTAAGAGATTCGATTTTTCGTGAGTATATACGAGTCCTTATACAGTATGTTTAAAACAAAAGATTATAAATAAAAGTGTCCTTAGAAAAAAAATCGAAACGCAAAGTTTCGGACCTACAAGGGTCGTCACAAATGACGTTACATGTCGATGATAAGTAAGACATGTTGTATTAGCAAATCTCAGTGTTCTCAACACATTTATTGAGCAAAGTTTATGAGAGTTTTGTTAGTACTACTCTTCACACTAGTTAAGTAAACGATAATTTAACAAGTAAAGTACCCGAAGTGAGGACTCGAGTTGCTCATCAAGTGATACCTAAAATTGAAGCTAGTGACGAGTATAGTACACCTGTGAAATCCTAGCTGCAGAGCTCCAGAAATAAAAAGGTTATTTCGGGTCAAAGTTCAAAGAGAAAGCGAATTGTATTGAAACAAGTCACAACGAAAGGCAGAACAACAGTCAGAAGGACATGGGTTTGAATTGAAATGCGATTCATTTCAAGGAAAGAGGCACGTACAAAGTACTACACATTGATACAATCAATATGTAAGTCGTCAATGAAGGCGTGTGATAAGCAGATACTTTGCTCACAATGAGCACACTTGACAAAAGAGATGTTCTCACATGAGGTCTTGTAACACTCGTCACATATATTAGAATCAAAACAATAATCCAATGGAGAAATCCAGGGCTCGGGCTCCTCATCCAAGTAGCCACTTTTGTAAAACGCAAACCTGATCATGTTGCGAAATCGTGAGGCGCTGAATTGGAAGAGAGTGAAGGACTGCATTCGTAAAATGTTATCCCGATGCGAGAGATTAATTTCCGAGGAAGCGATAACTGTGTCAGTAATGAACCTGATAAATGATTTATATGGACGGAGAAGTAAACATCAAGTGGTTGGATGAAACCAGTGCAACCACCAGGAATTAAACGTTTGAACAGTGTTATATGATTAGGGCATAATTCATTTGATACGTTATCATCCTTATTTGCACTCCATGAATCCAGCAAAAGCAAGACTTTTTCACGATCGGCAGGCAGGCTATTCCAGAATACAGAATAAAACTCTTTTAAATCACTTTTGTTCATGTTTGCAGTCTTTCCTGGATGGGACACTATGTTATCGAGATCTTTTTGCTTATTTCCTGGAAATTGACCACTGGATTCGGATACAAGAACGTACATATTTCAACATCCATGGAAATAACCGGCATGATCATATATGAATGAGTAGTAGCACTGACTGATCCAAATGCACCTCTTACAACCACCGTACCTTTAGTCCTATGAGTCCTGTATGCATGGAGTTCCTTGTCAAATCGACTTTGATCAGCATTTAATACTTGACGAGGATTCAGGTCTTCTAGTAACATAAGTTCTTTCATGGACGTAATAAATGTCGTAGATAAGTGATTTAATTCAGCCTCTTTTGATTTCCACGTTTTGCTAACCCTATGTGTGATAGAACGACTGACGATATTGTTTCTCTTTTTAAAATTAGACAGCCAGTGACGAGATGCCGTGAATTGTAATTATCCGGATCTAGCTCTTTACTTATCTGAAGAGCCCAAAAGCGAAGAGTCCTGTCGTGTATAATTGCACATCTCTCGACCATTTCTTTGAATATATCGTGAACTGCTGCATTAAGTTTCTTATAACTGGGTGTTTGCCTTTTTTTCTCATATTCAAAGAGGATGTTTTTCGATTGAATTAATCTATACTGTGACTTGACAGATGAAAATTTCCTTCGTTTCTTTGGCGGGTTCTCATTGTGTGTCCAAAACATGTAATCTGCTTCTTTATAATCATCGTCCAAGATGTGTTTTTGTTTTTTTTTGGCGAAGGCTGATATTCTTCACCTGAAGAAGCTACAGGTGTCGGAGACTCTTGATGTGTGTGAGAACCTTGCCATGTACTTGGCATTTCCTCATCAAAGACGTCATCAGTGTAGTCTCCAGCATCGCTTTCATCACTGACACCAGCAAATCCAAGAGTTCTAACTTCTTCTATGATTTCCATCTTGTCCTCAAGTATCTCCACTATTTGTTTGTACAATGAATCTTCATACCTATTCATTCTCCTATTAACAAATCCATATTTCTCATACAGACCATGAACGATAGCACCTGCTTCCATTTTCTGGAACGAAAAGAAAAAAGACCTTTTATTGACATCAATAACAGGAGCAAACATGCACAAGGACATTCATACACCAATAAAAGAAAGCGGGATATCAGGCAGAGAGAGGGATATCATTCCACACATTACATTAATTGGGAGCAACGTACGACGTATTACCATCGGGATAATCAGCAAAACATGGACATCACAAGCAGCTAAATTCGCTTTCTATTTGAACTTTGACCCGCCATAACCTTTTTATTTCTGGAGCTCTGCAGCTAGGATTTCACAGGTGTACTATACTCGTCACTAGCTTCAATTTAAGGTATCACTTGATGAGCAACTCGAGTCCTCACTTCGGGTACTTTACTTGTAAGTACAAGTGTTTTTAGTAGACCTATCTGTATAAGGCATTATTAGAGAAAAAAATCTATGGAGTACTTAAAATATTTAACGCACAACGCATAAAACAAAGTACATATTTCGCAGACCGTAAGGAGATACATATATCACCAATGTTAATGAGAAACCTGGTAATACTTTGGACTATTTTAAAAATTGTTTACGATTTATACCAACTTACTACTACTCTTATCTGTACCACATATTCTTGGTCTAAAAGAGTTCATTTGGGTGTATGAAAGCAAAAACTTGCATTATATTGAACCTTTTCAGCAATTTTCGTTTATTAAACTAAAGAATTTTTACGTTCCAAATTTTACAATTCGTTGTCATTTGTCATGAAAGATAAAACAAAATTTAAACCGTTATGTTCTTTACTTTTAAGGTTAATATAGTAAATCAAAGTGTTCATGAAACGAGAAGATCCTTGAATAAATTTGTAAAATGTATGAGATAATAACATTGTCTCTTCTTGATGAGTATTTAACAAAATTGCTTTAAGATATTGACTTGTACACAAAATACATTTTCGCATTGTTCTTTTACGAAGATGACAGAAAAATTTACGCTTCAGGTGAAACGAATAAAGAACGTTTTGGCGTGATCAACGGAATAACAAGAAAGAGAAGGAACATCTACGTTACAAGCATTAAGTATTCGCGAATAACGTAAACCACGGAACACACACACACCCCGTTATCCGAAATTTAAATTTAAAGAATATCCAAGAGAAGGTCAGAATAACGGGAAGTAGAATAGATGATGTAACATTTAAAAAATTTTGAACACAAAATATAATCTCAATAAACTGTACAACGGCTGACTACTGATTAGACTATCTAAATTTGGAAGAATAAATAAAAGAAAATGCCGAATTAAGGTTGACATAACCAAATTATTCAATCGGAGACAGCACCGGAATCACACACAACATTGAAGACGATGACACAGCATACTCACAAGTTCCTCCTTCCCTTTACTTTTGAAAGTTAATAAAAACAATGTATCCAAATTCAGGTAAGAGGACGAAAAGTCTGGCAGCGGAGACTACACATAGACAATGACACTAACACAACAAAAGGTGGTTGGCATTATGGGATTTCTCGACTGCACTGCAATATTACCCTTGTACATTGTTTAATTTTCATTTCTCTCAATTTATGTAATACCCACAATTAAATATCTAGTTTTATAATCATTGTTATACATGACAAAATAAAATTCTCCAAGTTAGATTTTTACCAAAACTAATTTCCAAAATCGAAAACCACTTACTAACGGATTATATGAGAAGGGATCTTTGAGAAGTAGGTGTTCGTGATAAAAACTGGCTTGATCTTACTCAGGATAGAATTCTATGGTGAACGTTTGTTATTTCGGCAATGAACTTGCGAGTTCAGAAAGCCATTGTGTAAATAAGTAAGTACGTGCTAATGGAGCTGGTAGGGAAAACTTAAAATTTTAAGTAAACATACTAAAGTATCATACTACATGAAAACGAAGAAATTCCATAGTTGAAGCGTATGCGCGAACAAAGAGTAAGAGAAAGCACATAGACTTTTGTTCGCGCATACGCCTCAATTGCTGATACGATTTTTGTAGTTTACATGTTCAAATTAACTATTCAATCAATTCCAAATACGCACAGAATAAGTTCCAATGGATTTTTCCTCTGCCGAAATTGTCACTCGAACGAGACCTATTTAGTCACATGTTTCCAATTTTGGTTATCTTCAGAAAGACAAATTCAGCTCCGTTCATCCAGAATAAATATATATTTTATCCTACCAGTGTCAGGATTACATATCCAGATAACTAGGCACTTCTCCATTTTAGAGCAATATCCAGCCGAAATTACCGGCCAACCTATGACTTCTGGCTGTATCTGTTTTCCTCAGCTTCAACAACCAATCAGCTGCTACTTGTAAAAATCACGTGAATAGCTGAGAAGAGGAGAACACCCTCAAAAACAAGTTAAAAGTATAAAAAAAATTACCCAATGGCAACTATAATCCGTAATAAAACGAGTATCACTGCTAATCAAACCAAAAAATTTACGAAAAGAACTTAAAACTAAAAATTAAACTTACCATGGTAGGATGTAAACTTACGTCAAATTCCTCCAATCTGAACAAAACCACGCTTAATGGTTAATGTAATTAGAAAAAAGAGAAACGTAAAATTAGAAACAAAAGTCTTTACTACTGACTTGCACCACCTATTGTCCGTAAAGTTGAATTACTGTCACGAGCACTAGCAGACGAACTATAAAACACTAAGACATATGTCGTCTGAATTGATAACCATTTGGTCATAGACGTTACAAGGAACTAGAATGTAGGAGCAATACAAATCTGGCTCCCCACAAAGAAAAAAATCTTGTCACTACATAGTGAAAGTGTTTTTAGAAGAGTTGAGCCAACTTCACTGATGAACACTTGAAAGAAAATCTCAAACTAAGGAGAATCTAAGTTAGACTACCAGAGTCTGGGCACATAGTTCGTCTAACAGCGGATTCTCGGTTAATCTCAGTACTACCACCAGTAACATCGCCATAACTATTGTTCATATTTTGATTCTGCTTCACATTAGAACGCTTACTAGGGATAGGTGGATCGCCATTATTTTGGCCGGGAGGATACCTGGTGTTAGGTAGTTATTTTAGATAACACTGAAGATATTATGATTTGTATTATTGAACAATGCTTATTGGTATTTGGATACGACTTATGGATGTATTAACGACTGTTCGGATCACATGATATATTCCCTGGATTACTTAAGCAGATACGAATAAAGATTTGGGAATAGATACACATAGCAACTACTATTTCTTTGCTTATAGTAACAATGGCGACGAAGAAAAGTCTGAACCCAAATAGCAATAGATGGATGACAGACTCTGTATTATGTTAAGACAGAAGCAATCGCAACCCATTTTTCAATTTGTGGCCAAGTTGAAGATATCAGCAGATTTATGTGCATTTGGTGTCAATTATAAAACAATTGTTCTAGATCAATTTATGTTGGGTATGGATAATTTGGAATGTCAACCACTATTATTACAGGAACAATACTTAACACTAAATAAGGCAATCATCTTAGTATTACGTTTTCTACACACGAGATCAAGGACGGATAAGCCTTTTAATATAGATTGTGGTGACTTAGACTCTGATGTGAGTAACTACATGGACGTTAAGTTGGCTACAGCTCTTATGGAACAGACCCAGTTAAGAAATTGGCTCAATCAAACATCTAATCAAGTGAGCTATGAGGATAAGAAATGTGTAAGATGTGTCAGAGTTCATAAATTTAGTAGGATTGTAGAGCTCAGAATCTGTTGGAAGTGTGACAAGAAGAATCATTTTGGTCGTTACTGTTGGTCACATGTTTGTAAAGATATGAATAGCAAGAACGAATTGAATATTACGATACTTCACCAAAATCCTGAACAGTTAGATTCTAAAGCTATATCGCACAAAAGGGAACAGAATGCCTTCCGAAATAGTAAAGATTCTTTTGGTACTGATATGAACCGAAACATGAAGATACAGTTGAACACTAGACCGAAATTGAAAACATTGAAGGTTCCGTACAAATTTGAAAATAAGAAGATATTGTTAGCTAATCAAGAACTATGCTCGAATTGGTCAATCTTGTTACAGATGTTACAGAATTTTGCAAAGAAACTTAGTTAACGAATTCTTCTGATAGAAATACACAAACTACCATTGAACATTGCCAAAAACAGACACAAACTGATCGGGATATTCATTATTTTGCAGCTCAGTCGGTGAAGGTGAGGTAGCGGATAATTATGTGCCAACTATGGACATGGCAGCAATGGAAAGTCAGATATAGTCAAGAATAATATATTGCCTCAGGAACTGATTATAGACAATGATAAGAAATGCAGTGAGTGCCCACTCTAGCTGGAAAGCGTAATAAAAAGAAAAGCAAGCGAAGAAATAAGAGAGAAACGACAGTGGAGAAAGTTAGCCAAGAACGTAACCAGATGCCGTGCATGAAAGAACATTGGATAAAGAAGTCAAATACGACGAGAACGGCAAACCTATTTTATTAATGAGAGGACACTTTAAAACGGAAATATCTATTTCATCTATGAAGTAAATTTCGTGTACAAAGTCAGAGAAATCACCGAATTTGACTACACGGAAAGAAGATTTGGAAAAATAATTAATGAATTACTTTGGGAAAGATTTATTGGCAACGTTGCGAACTAAGGGCCACTGTATTCTTGACCGTTATTTTAAAGAATGTGATACACAGCTTCGTACTTTCTTCAATGACTTTAAGATTCCTTCAAGGCTCATGGACAAGAAAGAGTTTATAGATGAACATGCATGTGAAGACTCTATACAACACTGGATAATGGCGATGATGGATGTTGATGATGACAGATGAGGATGCTTATGGATTTACGAACGTTAATGATTTGTTGATTATATAAGGACATTTGCGTGATCATGGAACCAAGAATAAGATATTTTGAATTAATATTGTAACTCTGATTTACCAGAGGAGGAGAGAATTGTTTGGTAGTTATTTTGGGTAACAATGAAGATATTATGATTTGTATTATTAAACAATCCTTGTGGGTACATCGATACGGCTTATGGATGTATTAACGATTGTTCGGATCATATGATATATTCCCTGGATTACTTAAAGAAATACGAATAAAGATTTGGGAATAGATACATATAGCAACTACTATTTGTTTGATTATACTAACACCTGGTTACCGCATTCGCCTGATCTGAACCACCAGCATGGTCTCTTGATGGTCGATTGCCTTCGGTACCTCTACTGTTATTGTTGATATTATTCTGATAATTATTGCTGTTCCTATTGTTATTATTGTACCATCCACAAATGCAATTTCTGCCATTACCTGACCAATTTCGTTAATTATTCCATTTTTTTTTCAATAATCGCGATTGCGATTGTAATTGTTATTACTATTAGAATTTGACTTCTTACTGTTATCGTAATTATTATTATTCATATTATCAGAATAGTTATGTTATTTTAATCAAACACTAAACTTTGGACATCATACTAATATCCAGACAATCGTAGAGTCAGGATCCAAAGTTCGGCTGCAGTTGCGTAGTTGATGGACACTATCGAGTTCATTTACTTTATTCAAAATTCTTTCAATTCTTTTTAGTTTTTATTTATATCCGGTTACAGGTGCTTCTATAAACACCTAGAGACAATTCGTAAAATACACACTCTAGTTGATCAAGAGGCAGAAAAATGGTCCCATGCGAAGGGTTACTAATTGACATTTCGTGTTATGAATGACACGTATTTTGCCAGTATCTCGAGCGAGCAAAGAGGGGTTAAAGTAGTCGTACGCGGAAGTAGTATCGAGTAGGAAGTAGTATCGCAACTCAGAAGTAGTCGTACTGATTAACTTTGCTTTATTTGAAATAATAATAATATGTTTCTCCATGGATCAAATTTCACGTTGTGCTCATGATTTAGAACTTGATCAAAGAGGAAAATGTTCGCTTGAAATTAAACATACATTACACTAGCTTTTCGCAATGGCAAGCATAGGGTGCTAAAGACCTCAGAATCTACCTTAGGGCTGATTTACATGCAAGCTTGCTTTGCTTGCGATTTGGGTGAGCTACCAATTGAAACACGTGTTTTATTACATGTTCTACATACTACATAATAAAATACGTGCTTCAATTGGCTACTCACTCAAATCACACGCAAAGTAAGCTAGCATTAAATCAGCCCTTAGCAATTTCCCCCCCCCCCTAGTTTTAGCAATTTCTAACACATATCATAAACTTAAGTCAACGTCCCGGCTTTTTCAAATGTAATAGTGTAGTCTCCCGGACCTTCTATCCTGGTACCGTCATTAATGGCGGGCAAATAAAGCCCTGTTA
>JAGDQP010024355.1:0-10681 GCA_022664845.1 Lepisma saccharinum | reverse complement strand
AAATAGAGAAGCTACCAACATGTAATGGGTCTGAAATCAACAAAAATAGCGCAACTCAGAAAATTGAGTAGAGAAAAGTTTTAAAACGACATCAGAGTTGGGTTAATGATAAAAAATTTCTTCGTTGTTCACTTTAGCGTTGAATCTATTTTGGCATCCTGGCAATTTTAGTTCAGATCATTCTTCTATGTGTTTAATATGACTTTAAAATACTGTATATATTTTTTATATCATCTTAACCCCAGTGGCAGATTTTAGTGGGAGGGAAAATTAATAGGCAGATTTTGGTGGAGGGGAAATCCCCCAGTAAGAAAAATAGTACAGTTAAGACGATACAAACAAAAACTAAAAGGTACACTGAAAAATTAATGTAAAATGCTTTTAAACAATGGCTTATTACAATATCTATTTAATTACTTAGAACATTAGGCATTCGTATCATTTATAATAAAGTCAAATAAAATCGTAAAGGTAAAAATACAAAGAGAGTGTACATTAATAATAATTAACAATATTGATGAAAAGTCGGTTTATAAATACTGATTATAGTCTTTGATCAGCCTATATAGAAGACCGGTCTTGACGTTTTTGGCATCAAAAAAAAAATTGTTAAGATGTGGTATGGTGGAAAAGAATTTGAATACCTAGTTTTACCAAGGGACGGTTAGTTTTATAATTGAAGACTTGAAATAAATCAGGCGCTAAGTGCCATTTTTGTGAAAACTGCATTTTCACAGTAATAACAATGTATTGTTAGACCTATTGCATATACGAGTCAACGTCCAAATACATTGCTTAGTCCTTCTATTGGGTGTTTATAAATGGTGAGACATGTTGTTCTACTTGGAAATAAAATTTATTTATTTTTCTCGAAAGTAGGAAAACGGCACTTATTGTTAGTGCCTTCTTTACTTCAAGTCTTCTGTTTAGTAAGTCGTCTCTCAATTGCTTTGGATTTGTTGCTTGTTCTTTGGCGAGACTTTATATAATTACTCCAGTACTCGTAGGTAAAAGAATAATATCTTAGCCTCAACATAAAGCATAAGAATCTAATAGAACATTTTTGGATAGCTCCTTAATAATTTATGTGGGAGAACACCAAACTATCCTACCATCATATTCAAGTGTCGACATTAATAAAATTTTGTATAAAGTTTGTTAATTCCGTCCATTGGTTAATATTCAATCATATTTCTAGTTACTATGATTTTTATAGCTGATTATTCATTAAATTTTAATTTGTCAAAGCGTATGCCTAGATCATTTTTTGTTTTAACTTTTGTAATCATACTGTTTATATAATACCCGATCACCTCATAATATTTCGTTTTAATTGTAGAACGTATAGAACTAGTTTTGGCCGTGTTAACCTTCATTTTGTTGTCTCTTCACTAATCTTCAATTTGCATTATATCGTCTTGAAATCTGACGATGTCTGGTTTGGTGTTTATTTTGCTTGTAAGTTTTTGATCAATGGCGTTTAGTAAGAAACTCTAGTGCATATATCTTTGACGAATATATTTAATAATACAGGCCCTAAAGGGGAGCCTTGAGGAATTCCATTCACCAAACGAGCAAAGGAGGATAATATATTTTTAATTTTTTAACTAAAAATGTTATTAGTTGAATAAGTACTGAACCAGTGTACATATTGAGGTGAAAGACCTATCAAACTAGGCTGTTTGAAACAAAATGGAGTGGTTAACTAAATCAAATGCTTTATAAAAGTCAAAATAGATTACATCACATTGGGCTCTACGAAACATACCATTTTGTGTTAGATTTATAGTATGGCATAAATAGGTTTATTGTAGATTTACCTGCTTGCAAGTCACGATAATCTTGATATAATATTTGTTTCAGGTTAAGCTATAGATGTTCAGCAATTATTGACTCCAATAACCTGGTGAAGCCATTTAAAATAGATTTCTAAACCTTATTTTTCTATAGATTTCTAAATTATATTTGCTACATTCCTTGTATATAGGACTTAAAGCGTTCTTCTTCCATTCATGAGGATAATGACCAGATTTTAAGGACTTACTGAAAATTTTAACCAATATGGGAGCAAAATAATGGTTACATGGCTTTGATAAGCTTTTCAGTTTCTGTATACCCTTGTGAGCATCTTTGATAGTGATCTGAGGAATTGCTATGCTATTGTCATAGTCGTAGACTAGATCTGTTATGTAATAGGCAACATCATTGAAAGTAAAGTTATAGAGAAAATAGTCGTTGGAAGTTATGGCGATAGTTATACCATCAGTAATAGTAGTATCATGTAATTTTATATATATAAATCCTCGTGTATATTTTGTTTTTATTAAAATTCGTCCAAAATAATTTTGGACTGTTAAATAAGCAGTTTTTTTAATGAAATAATTACTTCTAACTTATATAAACGTTTGACTAGATGTTGCAATTTAATGCATTTGATATATCAGAACGTATATCAGAATGAATCACCAGTTTCCTTTTTTCAATATCTGATATAAAATTTTGTCTTTCTATTGATTAAGTTTTTAACATCTTTTGTGTATTCTTCTTGGCAGAGATATTGATTCAGAAGATCCACCATCAACATTTGCACCATTTTACTATTTTATTTCCAGAGATCCTTCTTTTTATTATGTTGTTTGAATGTTTATATTTGAGATTATTTGTTCTTGATTATGACAGGTAGTTGGTTAAATGAATTAGTTCTAACATAACTAATAGTAAATGTGAGTTCTCATGTACATTAATAGGTTATAACATTGGATACTTATACAAAAAATAGCCCCATTATTGTTGGATGGGGTTTAGTTGGTGTCAGCCATTTTGTTTCAGAGTTATATTGAATTAATTTCCCCATAGTCGTTAAATGGGGCATAGTTGGTGTCAGCCATTTTGGTATTTAAGAATCTTTGTAGTTTTTGTACAAGCAATAATTTATTACCTTTTCTGGAACGTGTCTATTGCAGCTGTTATAGATTATTGCTATTTCTTTGTACATTGTCAATATTATCTGGGCAGATTGTTGCAGGAACTTTACTTAGGAAGTATATTAAGACATCGAAATTCGCCTGATCGAAACAATGTTTCTTTACTGACCTACGATTATCACAGTATCAATTTATACATTCCATTGTAAATACAAAAGGTGGGTGGAAGCTTATCAACCCTAGTCAAAATCTTTGACCTTCGAGCTTTCTTGTCATTATAAATTGTATATAATGTCCCCTATATAATTGAGTAAGGTTTAATAGTAGCTAGTTCCAAGATTGATTCAGCCTTTTTTCCTACATTAAAGTGCGGTGTAGTTATAACACCAGTGGACCAATAAATCCCTGCAATATTCACACTGCCGAAAGAAACTATCTATGCTGGATTACTTCCGAATAAACATTTTAGTAAACAATATTTGTGAATGAAACTTAATGCAAGGTACGATGGAAAAGTGGAAATCCTTAAAGCAATATGCCCTATAATAACCTCGAAATTTAAGAAAGGGGTATCGATTTGTTGGAATCGAATGTATTTCTTTATTAGAAGATTATATTCCTCCACCTTTAGATTTAGTGCGAAAATGATCCCTGAATTTGAATTGATTGATTTAATTGAATTTTAAGGCCTTTAGGCAACTCTGGCTCAGGCCGGATGGATGATGATGGAATGAATTGGTGAAATGAAGCAAGTGGGAGGAAACGGGAGAACCCCGAGAAAACCCACAATTACTGCGCCTGGTCACGTAAAGCATCTTCTAAGGAATCTGCAAATGCACTTCGCATTGGATCGAATGAAATTTAAATCTTTCCATAAAAACATTGATCTTAGTTGTGAAGTGTTCTAGCAGATTTTGTTGAATGGTTGTTCTTTTGCATCGTTAGGAGCGAAAATGTATCTAATTGTCATGCACAATTCGTGACCATACATGTCAGAAAAATGATTATTTTTGTATCTTCTTGTATTCCATATAATTGACAGTATGTTTCAAATTGGTCTAAATAGATGTCCATTTGCATTGTATTTTGCTCAAATTTTGCCAAGGGTGGTGCTTTGGATAATTCGATGATGACTCCGCCAGAATTAGTGCTATTTTGTGGCAGTAGTAATAGTAATAAGAAGTAAGTATGAAGTAGTAGTAAGTATATCTTAATATAAACTGTAGTAATTGTTCTTCAATATGAATTAAGCTACGGGGAGTCTCTAAAATGAATCCTTCGATCTTCTGAGAAACCCTGTTGACTGCTTCGTCGTAAAGCTAACATACTGAATTGAAATTAGAACTATGTCAACTATAAACCGTAGATTTTATTATCATATACTAATCGTAGTATTTACTCATGTCGTACAGTCGATCTAATTGCACGTAGGTATCTTTAATTTTACAAGATACGTCAACATTGAAAACTTCGTAGTGATAACTACTAACAATCCTTTAACCTCCTGTAGATATATTCCGTTTACATACTTGGAGTAATCGTTTCTTCCTTACCTCAATTATAGAATTACTATCATCTATAGTATAAGATATTCCAACAACATGTTGAATTTCGTAACTCATGGCAACAAATCACTATTGCCAAAACATATATAAATATATCATTTTCGATATCATACAACAGTTCGAAACGTCTCTACGAAACTTTTCAATAACACGTAAGATGGCGTCTCTTTTATACGTCGGGCGTTCCATTTGCAACCATAAAGGAAGCAGTCACAGGTGATATCTGTGAAAGGTGATATGCGTAGCGTATAATAAAAAAATATCTAACCTGACTTCTTCTAACCCGTCTTCGTTCGCTATAGCTCACTCGACATACTGTCTGCGATTTTGAAACATCAATGGTGTCATAGAAATAAATATGTCACAATGACGTAAATTACAATGATTCCGATTCACGAATCTGTGACTTATTTCGTTTGGAAAAATCACTACCTACGTAAGCTAAAGTAATACCCATAAGATAATTCAAATTGGACACTCGATGCTGAAACCTGGTGATAGTACATGTGAACAGGCTCTAGAATAGGCCTGTTCACATGTACTATCACCATGCACTTATTAATTTACATAAGAGATTGTTGATTATAATAAATAAATACCTTTCTCTTTCTTGAATTTGAATGTTTGTAAAGGGTTTAGGCAACTTTATCTTAAGCCGATTTCTCTCTCTTGTGAATTATAGTAGGGCAAGTATGCTGCAAACCTGGTCACTAAAAGAAAGTTAATTTAAAATCATCAGCAATTGAAAGCTCAAATTTCGCTTACACTTGTTAGAAAATTCTTATAAGGCCTATGGATCATATTTATTAAATATTAAAGTATCGATACTGTATTTTTCTTTTTATTTAAATTGGTATTTATATGACCCGTACATGATTATTTTTATTAATCCTTTTATGGTCCACAATATTATCATCTCTATCCGTAATCAATTCAACAACTGATTATTTTTTTTTTATTTATTTATTTAGTTTTCTAATTTTAAGAATCACATATGGCCAACATCATCAACAAATCTAAAAAATCTTACTTGCTAGAAATAAATAAATAAAAATAATTTCAGGTTACACTTTCAGAGTATATCCCTTCGGAAAATGCGCTGTATATAAGAATAAGTAAGGCCCAGACATGAGACCTTACGTGGAATAAAAGCATATGCACCAGTGATTTTGTCAGACTCCCTTATGGGGGTGTCACCCCTCCCCAAATTCTCAAGAACATCCCCCCCCCCAACTTTAAAATATTTATGGTCAAAAATCGATAGAAACCATACAAAACTACATTTATATACCCTCCCAGTTTTGACCTTACACCCCCTCCAAAACTTAAAATTCTGGAGGAAACTCTGATGTGCACCTATACATAAAGTGATGGTCTTATCTCAGTTTTCATGAAAAGTTACTTACGACCCATCGTGAAATAGTTGACGATATGTTCCTTCCTTCTCTCCATCGACAACGTAGAAATGACTTAACCATTTCCATTACAAAATATATGCGGGATTCGAAATTAAGCGGACTTAGCTCCTGTAGGTTCGTACTGAACAATCACTAGACCTGATGTACATTGCTCCTAATTGGATTGGATGCTTTTAACCTTTACTGATCCTATTTATATAATACAGTTAGTTCAATAAATTGACGAAAACTGCTAAAGAGTAAAATGACCATAGTGATTATTAACTTTATTGCGCAGTACACTACAGACGTACTTATTGCGCGTTGAAACTGATTAATGGTTATATGGGGTCATGGTAGGGCCGCATCGCTTTTAATCCCGTTTTCATCATTTTGCTTTTAACCCCTGTCGCGGAGATTTATTCCCTACATGTAAGTATAGAATGTGTCGCAATTCTTTTTACTTCTTACTGAACTTACCTAACTCATACACTTACCTACTGCACACTAAAATTGATCAGAACTGGCGTACATAGACAACAAAGATTACTTTCGTATTTCTTTTAACCCTGAGTCCCTACTGCATAAACGACCGACTACCACTAAATTAACCAGAAATGGCAACTGCTGAAATACATTTCCAAGCTGTTTGTTTTCGTCCCTGTTGCGCAAAGCTAACTGTAAACATTCCCTACTGCGCAGTCGAAATGCCGAAATTCCGTACAGGTCAACATCCTATATAGCACAGGACATCTCACGATTATCCTACGTATATCTCCAGTGTGCATACCAGTACATCCCAGAACATTTGTGAACAAATAAGGGTATTTTCCTAGCATATACTTATGAGAATATTAAAAGGATATCTAGAGTTGAATTTCCGGAATATTACTAGATTTTGTTGTTAGAATATTCCGAAAAAATGTTCTTAAACAAATTCATAGAGTATATCGGGAATATCCTCAGAAATTCAGATGTTCGTATAATGTTCTACGTACTTACTAGTAATAATAATAATTCACAGCCATATTCAATCCACTACTGGATGAGGCCTCTCCCAGAGGGAGGAGGTGGTCTACTGCTCCTACGCTAACCAGACGTGTTGGGAGAGGAGAGCCGAAGATCTCCACTGTGATCGTGAGACCAATTGGGGAGTTTCCTGAATAAAGAGGTAGCGATCACAGTTGAGAGCTTCTGCTCTCCTCTCCCAACACGTTTGGTCAGCGTGGGAGCAGTAGACCACCTCCGGGAGAGGCCTCATTCAGTAGTGGATTGAATATGGCTGTGTATTATTATACTTACTAGTAATACCTGGGGATATATCTAGAATCTACCTCTGGGCTATGGGGTTGTGCTCTAAAGGCATCCTATGTTGACAAAAGGAGTCGAACTGAAATACCAAAATTTATGGCCCATAACTATGACAATTGGTAGACGAGAATTTATAAGTCTTAAAATGATTTTCTAAGATATGCCTCGACACTGTCATCTGACATTTTAAGACATTGGAAGTTACTGACTACAATTGAACATCGGTTATACTAAGTCGATACAATAATTAGAAGCTTAGACAACAACAATAAATTCGGTCCGCGGTGGCTCAATTGGTAGAGCGCTCACCGCTGGTGCTAGGGGTCCTCGATTCGATCCCTGCTCATGCCATGTGGGCTTTGTGGTGCACAAACACCGTGTGCGTGGGTTTTCTCGGAGTTCTCCCGTTTCCTCCCACTTTCTTTATTCCACTAATTCATCCCATCATCATCCATCCGACCTGAGACAAAGTTGCCTAAAGGCCTTAAAATTAAATTTAAAAATTCAAACAAAAAATATTTCAATTATGGCACCCGAAAGGATCACAGAGTATCTAATGTTACTGAAAATACCTAAACTGTATCGAAGACAGTTTTTTACATTGGTATCTCAATGAGAAGCGAAGATAAAACCAAACAATTTTTCAAGATGGCGACCACAGGGATCTCATGACGTCTAATGCTGAAAATGGTATTTTACTTGAGTCGAATACCGTTTATTCCGAATCTATAACTTAACTAGAAGCCGAGACATAACTGTGAAATCATTTTCTACTATGGTGTCTGAATGGTTTACATGGCATTTGATATTAATATAAGTATCTCACCTGACACGATCACCAGTTATTTGACATTAATAAAATCAACTCGAACATATAGAATAATTTCCTGGGTTTTCATTTTTTTCATTATACATCATATTTCAGTTTAATAATATGGAGGCACGAAAGACCACATAACAATCACAACGATATTTCGAGGAATGCTTCAATCTAAATAACTAAATATGATTGATTAATTGGGCTCGATTATGAGTATGTGTGTATCTAATTTGGAAAATACATGCTATCCTATTGGCTGAATCGAAAGATCAGATACTTTCAGAACTGTTGCTAGAGCACTGGGTATAAACAAACAAAAAAAGGCATGTAGAACATTAATATGATTCAAACAACATCTCATTAAAGCTTATAAGGTCAGTAGCTATTGTTCAAGGACTGGCCGTCGCATTATTACGTTTTGGCAAATACGACATCAAAGATTTATGGGAGTTAGATAGATTACATGAAAATTTACTGGCATACAAAATGTCCACTCAAAATATACAATAGGAACGTAGTTAGAGACTTCCATAATTTTCGTTTTTTACTTGCAAAACATCACATTAACCCATGATGAATATCCACTATGATAAGTGATAACTGTATTAGGAAAGCAACACCTAGAAACTAGGTTTTCCTGTGTGGAAACGAAACAAAAAGCAGGCAGAGAAGAAGAAACATGTGTTCAAGGAAACAAAAACGAAAACTAGATTTTGAAGGAAAAACGAATAACTTGGATTGAAATACAACCTGTAAATTGATAGAAAATCGGATACAATTTACGAAAACAAGATGAAAACTATGTAGTTTTGTAAGAAAATCAGATAACAGTGTTTCGAAACCAGAGGCCAAATCTAGATTTTGAGAGAAACACACACACAGCTATGTTTGGAAACAAACAAACAAATAAAAGAAAAAAGGATGAGAACTAGCTTTCGAAGCAAGAACGGGCAACTACATAGGGAAACAAAAACAGTGCCGTAGCCAGGCTTTGGCCGGGTAGGCATCGTTTTGGGTCGGGCTCTAAATACTTTTAACAAGCAAGATTGAAAAATACATATCGGTGTTTTAGCAGCTTAGAAAACATTTACAAAATATGTTCAAACATAATTATTATCAGATTTACAGTACTAATGTGACTATAAAATCTGTACATTACAATTTTAAACTAAAGAGAGCGATGGTTTGTACAGGACAGAATACTTTTTTATTTACGGTTCCTTTCGTAAACAAATCGATGACACTATTATAATACTTATTTTCAGATAATTATTTATTTCCCTCAATACAATCACGGAAACAGAAAACATGAAACAGCTACAATTTATGTATTTACGTGTAAGCCTAAAATCTCGGAAGACTATACATGCATGGCCTCTAGGAAAAGTACAGTTCATAAACTATTATCAGTACAATTGAAGCTTTCTATTCTTCCAATCCTTGAATTTACGAAGGAAATAATCCAAGTAGATATTTTCGGTTCGCTTTTTTCTTTTCTTTTCTTTTTTTCCAGATCCTAAGTAGACTAAATTAGCTAGGCGCCTGTGTGTCATTGATAACCTCTGTGGTCTGTTCAAGTTGGTAAGAACAGAGAACTTTGATTCACACATTGCTGTGCTGCATCCAAATGTGTTGACAAATGCAAGCAATTCGTATGTTTTCTTGAAAACAGTACGTTGTTTGAACATTTCCCGAAAGATATGGTCATTGCCTACAATGTTCTGCCTCAGTAGTATTCCTTCACTACTAGAAATTCTTCTCTGGACGGAATGGGGATTCCTAGTGATGACAAGTACTCCACTTTTTCAAGATCAAAGTCATAAACACTTCCAATTGCTTCTATCAGTTCACAATTTTCATCAAATCTCGACTCTCACTCTCTGATGATAATGTCTATGGTTTCATAAAACATCCTTTTTAGACAATTTTGTGGGGACTCGGAAGAATGGCCTGGAATAGTGTCAGTTATAACGAAATCATCCATTGTCACATTCTTTCTCTGTCGCTTCATTGCAGGTTCAGTTTCTGAACCACTTTTCATGTCCAATAAAACATCCGCTTCTTTCAGCAAAGATTCAAACTGCTCTGGACAACGAAGGTGACAAAATCATAACTGAGACCGAATCAATGCTTGTTGCAATCTCACTTCCATTTAAGTTTGTGTTTCTGACACTTTGTAATGCTTTCACTATTTCACTGATTTTTTTTATTATTTTCTTGGTAACTGCAAAATGATTCTGCCATCTGTGCTCCAAGGATCTGACTACTTTCTTGCCTTCATATAGTTCAGCTACTTTCGGACGCTGTAGAAACTCTTAAATCAATGAACATTGGTCATAAAAGGTTCCGTATTTTACTCATTTCTGAAACTGGCTTCACTATCACTAGGTGCAACCGATGACTAAAACAGTGAACACAGGGGATTTTTTTGCCAACGATGTTTTGCAGTAAAGCTTGAACACCTTCTGTCTTGCCACTCATAACATTTGCTCCATCTTAACATTAAGTAAGCAAGTTTTGTGAGTCCAGATCATTGTCTTTCAGAATCTGTCTTGGTCATTGTCTTTCAAGTGTCAGATTAGTGAAAGAAAGAAACAGCGTCCAAGTTTTGTACTTGTCTGTACGTCAAGCAGAGATACCAGTATTGTCCCATTCTTCACAAAA
>JAGDQP010024354.1:0-14827 GCA_022664845.1 Lepisma saccharinum | reverse complement strand
TTGACTGCACAGCTGCAACGCTTCATATATATTTTATTATTATTTACGGTTGCAGATTCCAAGGTACAAAGGACCTATTACAAGCAAGAATGTTACAATAAGGCAAGATGCTATGGTATAAACCCATAACTTTTTTCTTTTTACGCTGGCACACTGCTTTCACTAAGATTCATCGTACGAGAAATTGTATTGTCTAAAGCGGGCTTTTAGGATATTTTTTTTCATCTAGTCTTTTTGCTTTCTCTTCATATTTTTTAAAAATTTGGCTCTTTCATCAGCTATGAATTTGGGCTAAAGATGAAAGAAGTTTACACGCTGTTAACAAGTTCCAGTCAGATTTTTGTAAGGTTGTACTAACTTTATGAAATCTTTCCAGTGTCTCATAAGAATTAATATATGAGTAGATCATTCAAAAACGAGAAAAAAGAAAAGAAAGAACACGCACACATAAAACAGATTCAAAGTTTATGAATTTCTTTTATAATGCTTTTGCCTTCCGTCGGAACTCAGGTTTTCTTTCGATATTACCAAAATATTTTAAAAGATGATGAACGATGCTTTCACTGATTCGTAGTGGCAACACCAACCCGATTTGGCTCAAGTTTTTTTTTAGGTGGAATTTTTCGTTAACGTCTAATTTGAAATTTCTTGTTAGGATCGCCAAGTTCGGAACACTAAATTCGGAACAGCGGAATATTTCATCTTATTAGAGCTGAAAGAGGAACCACCATTCTTTTAGAGCGGATTTTTTCAATCGAGAAGAGATAGTTTTTGAACGAAACATTCTCGCTTTTGAGAGAGAATGTGTTCTTTCTAGATGAGATTCCGATCTTTTATGAATGTAATTTATCCTTCAAGTTTGAAAGAGACATTTTTCATCATTTTTAGAGCCCGTCACAATTCATCATAGGTACTAGTCAAGTTTGTTTTCCGCCATTTGTTCCCGCTCTTCTGTGTTCTTCTGTGAACGAAGTTCTGTGAAGTTAATCGCGTTTAGTAAAAAAACGTCAAGAAAAGATCTGATCATTTTCACACTGACAAAAACATATCAGAAGACATCAGGAATAAGATATATACAAGAAATCTTTAAAGATTGTTCTCAGGTGCCTGACAAGATGAAAGAGACCCTTTCGATGGCGTTCTCTTAGTTGGCCGTCTAGCTTAGGGGATAAAACGTTGATTCATTGATCGGAAGATAGCAGGTTAAAATCTCACTGAAGTCAAGTTATTTTTTTACTCTTTTTCATTCAAAAGAACATTTTTTTTTCTTTGTTACTATGTATGAATAAATAAATACTTCTATTGCTTCTGTTTACATTTTCAACATTTTATTGCACAAATTTTATGTCCAAAAGATAAAAAAATTATCTGAATTGATGGAAATTCATATAAAAACGTTTACGTACCCATCGATCCCATCTTTCTTCCAGACAAAATTTATCATCTTTTATCCGATGAAAATCCGCTCTAAAAGAACGGTCCCTCTTTTTGATCTTGCAAGATTAAATATTTCGCTCAAATCCAGTGTTATTCCGCTCTTTGAATTTAATCTGTCAGGAGAAGAACTTGAGAAATGAACATACAACTTTGTAGGTAGGAAAACGTTTGTATACATTTTGCTTCAAGGTAATCAATCATTCCAACTGCATTTACTGGTGTTTATTTAATAATGTGAGGAATGTATTTGTTTAAAACAAAAACGACAAAATGCACTGCGGTAAAAATTACTCTTTAATCGGACCATGACGGTAGTGTTGTCAACATACTATTCTATTATACTTGTAAGAAAAAAATATTTTTTTAAGCTAATCTTAACCCTTAAGACTTAATTTTAATTTACTTATTACTTACTGCTTACATCGGTTACTGATTTTACTTTGGCGTGGTCCCCGAACCAGTAGGGGCCCTAGTCTGCAGGCTTTTTGTCCCCCTTAATCCGGCTCTGTGAATCTATCATTTTATTAATTATCCCTTTACTCTTGCAAGTTCGAATAAAAAGCTTATTTGAATTTGACGAGCCTGTCTCGTTTGACAATATTTCCCTACTGAAAACGAGGCATATTGTTTATATTAATTTGTTTTCGATTACTTCTTGTTTCTTTTTACTGCCTTTAAAAGGATATTCTCAGAGAAAAGATGTCCCTAGAAGTTGCGTCACCTTCACTGTACAGCCACGTGTTCAGACACGTTATATATGACACAATCTTTCGAAGGAACAGTAACACGCTTAATCATTACCTGTGCTGACGTAGCTTTCGGGGATATTTATTTCTCCCCCAAGATGAACGTCTTTTAAGCTCATAAGGTGAAGAGCGTATCGCTTTCGGAATTTTAAACGGAAGTTGCATCAAGAACTGTGACGTATATGAGAACAAAACGTGTAAAGATACATGACCGCACCTAACCTTACCTAACCTCCACGTTCGCATGGTCACTCATGTGAGATAATCTACGAAAAATGCAAGAAAGCAGTTATCAATAATAAATATGAACATATGGAAATATATTTTGAAAGAAGAAAAAAATCTTACACGGCCGGGATTCGAAACCGGAGTTTTTATTCGGCAAGCCAACGTCTTACCAGTGCACCACGCTACGACCTTGCAAACGGTGGTTTGGCCGTTGTATTTACAGTTCACGTGTTACGTAACAAGCCAGTAGTGACGCGTTCTTGACGCAACTTCCGTTTAAAATTCCGACAGCGATATACTCTATACATAAGGTGTGGTCATTTAATTCCCGGAATAGTCGTGTGAAAGCAAAATTGACTTACCTGTGTACTAGCAGCTGCTGTCGCCTTCCAAATACTCTCCTTAGTGAGACGTTGGTGACACTGTCGGGAGCAAACTTAAAATCCATTTTCCGAAATACCTCGCATCAACGCTGCGTTCGACGCCAGGAATGTCGGGAAATATTTGCTCTTTCAGGGCAATTTTTAATTCGGAATGAGCACTAAAAATCGCTACTGCTAACAATTTACCTAATTGTAAGTTAGGTAAATGGCAGTGCCGGATCTAGAGATTTTCCTATGGGGGCAAAGTTAAATTTTACGCCCTTTCCATCGCTTTTTAGCCAAACAACACGACCGGCCGACGCAACGGCCACAACATTGTCTCGCATCACGTAGTTTACTTTTGTTATCTTCTCTAGAGTCTGTCGTGGCATCGCTATTACTAACTCCAGTAAGGCAGTAGACCTGCCTATCTGACTTGAATCACGGTTTTTAATTTTAAAGATGAAAGTAGGTTGTATGGAATAACATTAAAAAATTGTCTTAGCTCGTCGGTATTGAAATTTTGAACACTTTAGGTCGATTTCAATTTAATAGGCAATTTCACTTCCTTTTTTAGGAGCTTTTATTTTCTATTTTTAGCTGTTTACCGCCCCCTAAACGTGCCGCCCGGGTTGCTTGCCCCCCTTCCCCCCCCCCCCCATTAGATCTGGCATTGGTGGATTGTTAATTTTTGTATTGGATTTTTTAGCCAGTAACTCCCAAACTCTTAACGAATCTTGCGAAGTGGCATGGACATCTGTCAAGATTCGAAGCACCATATCTACGGAAAATTTTCCTGTTACCAAATCCTTACAATCTGTCAGCAGTGTTTCTCTAATCATACTAAATCCTTCTGCTACTAATCACACACTTAAGCTTTAATCTGAATGCATGAAGATTCTTCCTTTGTTCATATTTACATTCATTTTGTGTTTGTGACTGCCCGTTACTCCAGATTCATAGCACGCATTTTTTTTTCGTCAACCGTATACCACGAACAGATACTGCTCGAGAGCGAGGAATGACTTATTTGTTCTGTGGCTCATCAAGTTGGAACATGTCTAAACTTGCCTAACTCAATACTCCAGCGACACACTGCGGCCATTCTTGGAATTAAATTGTTACATCTTTGCATAGTATAAAAATAAGAACTGGAAATGAGGGACTATTCAAATGCCAATAAATCAAGAATAAAACTAATAAATTATTAAAATGATTCTATTTATCGTTTAATTTAATCACTGTTTCTTTTGTTTTAAGGGTTTTGAACGATCCTTGGGCCTTGGAGATGGCTAAAGCTAACGTGGAGAAATATTATCCCGTCGTAGGAGTATTAGAAGAACTGAATGCCACTTTGACTCTCCTTGAGAAAAAGCTACCGTATTTTTTCCATGGAGTGAAGGAAATGTATTTTAAAGAATTGCTAGGTAAGAAACTAACTCTTATATTTAAAAAAATAATAATTAAACGACAATTTTAAAATAATAAATTACACAATTAAATAATGTAGACTATAGTGAAGGATGAAGGATTCAAATTTGTTACAGAATGCTTTCGGGGCCGGGGTATTTCTACCGTCCCTCCAAAAGGACTAGTTTCAACACCTGAATTACTCATAGGTATACTGAAATACGTATATAATAGCACATTCTATAAATATACTTAATGTTACTTTGAGGTTAAGTAAGGAAGTACGACATATTATTTAGTAACATTTTGATATTTTATATTTTACCACACTGGAGTCAATATGTATTACAGTATTTATAATTTTCGTTAGCCCTCCCACGAGCGCCCCCCCCCCCTCCTGAAAAAAATATGGAAGAAACGATTGATCCGTGGTTCAAATATATATATTTTCGCTCTGTATTTTCCATTATCCGCATGGATCACTGAAACCTTTCCCTTAGGCCCACAAATACACACGCAGACAAACACATATACCATTTTGAAATTCAGATTTGAAACCCCTGCCGAGAAACTTAAGAATATTCTGCCGTAGTATTGGGCAGTTTTTCGAAAGAACTAACTTTTCATCCTATTTCGTCTTCTGCCACAGCGGCTAAATACTTCAAGACAAATTTAGACCTCTTCATGCGTCACAATCTTGAGTTTTCATCTGTTTTTAACTGTCACTAACGTTCTAAATCCGAACCATTGCGTTCAGTTGATCCCAACGTATTGAACTCGTAACCATTCGATGATTCGGTCAACCGGAGAACTATGTTTTGTTTCACGCGTTTTATATTTCTTAACACTGTCTTCAAGCACTTTTTTTTCCTTTTTCCCCATTTCCGTTGAACCACACTATCAGTAGCATCTTTCTACTATAATATGCAGGTAACAAATGTTCTAATCTTTCAATTGGAATCCTTCAGTGTTAAAACGAACCAAGTCAAAAATCAAATTTTTAAGTACGGAAGAAAACCATTAACATTATTACAGTTTTCTATGAAACAAAATGAATCTTGGGCGTCATTTCTTTTCGCTAATAAACTAAAAAAATCTGGCCTCAAAACTTTATTTTGTTTGATAGAAAACTGTAATGATGCTAATGGTTTTCTTGTGTACAGAAAAATTGGATTTTTGACTTAGTGCTTTTTATCATTAGAGAGTTCCATTTTATCCTGTTAAATTGAATGGCTGTCGTAATCGTGCATAAAATAGTGAGCCTAGGTGCAACTTTGCCTATCCGTTTGACCTGATGCCCTGAATGGTTGGTGGAACAAATAGGAAAAGTAATCCAAATAAGTTTAAGAGGAGATTAGGATGGGTTGATAGGTTGATAGAAATTATTGAATGACCCTTCGTTGTCATCCATTGAGGGTAATTTCCTCCACTTGCACCATGTTCATATATTGATAACACAACCATTGTATAATGAACTTAGGAATCAGATTGTTTACTTCCTCTGATTATACGCAAGAGCGAGTAGAAGTATCATTTTCTTTCATGAATTAAAAAAATAGTTTGTATACGTTCCTAGTACTATGTTGCTAATTATTACGAGGATAAGGTTTCGCTCTTTATCAATGATGGGGAAAGTTGCCTGCTCACACACATGGTTTGAACGTTGATGACGATGTAGAAGCTGCCCAATTGTACTTAAAGAACTACTCAGTTTTCTTATTTATCCAAAAAAAGAATATAACACCACTTAAACGCCTTATATTCGTGCCAGAAAGACAGATAAAATCGCTGACAAAGCAAGATCAAATAGATAAAAACAGATAACATGTTACAGTTTTGACACCATATCAGCGTCTTTCTCAGATTAAACGTATCTAAAAAAAAAACGCTGATATAGTGTCGAAACTGTAACTGTAAAGTGTTATCTGCTTTTATCTATTTGACTTTTATTACAGTTAAATTAGGCAAAATACCATAAAAGAATGAAAAAAAATCCAAGAGATAAAAATTGGAAAATACTTCAAACAACATACTAAAATTTCCCGACAATCCGAGTTGTGCTCTGGCCGCCATATTGGAAAATGTCGGATGAAGGGTTACGTTTGATCATAATTGCTTCATTAACTGTGAAAAGTGAGCCGAAAATATGTTCAGAAATTAAAGAAAAGGAAACTTTCCAAGAACTTTAATCAGATATTTTTTCTGTTTCATTGTAATGCCAGACCCGGAGCACTGTCCTTCCTGTTGACACCAGTTTGTTGTTAAATTCTCTCTTAAATTGTATATGTATTGAAGGAGTTTCTCCCTTCATTCTTGTTGTAGCTCTGTAAGTGTATCAGCGTTATGTGATTCTGGTTTTATTCCATCGGTTTCCCGGTCAACTTTCCTAATTTGTCCTGTGATACTATTTGTGCTCATGTGTTTGGCGACGGACCCATATGTGTGTATCAATTCTTCTTAGAATCTGAGGTTTTAATTTTTCATAAAGGTACAATTCTTTTATTCTTTCCGGTATTCCGGTTTGTGTGGATCACGGCTTAAGGCGTCTGGTGGTAGTGACGGTGGTTATTCTATTTTTATGAGAATTTTCATTTTATAGGCAACTTTGGCTCATGCCTATTATTTTAGTATTCTGTTTCTCCTTTTTATGTAGTGATAATTTGTTTTAGTGGTCACCCAGACAGATACTGACCACTCCAGGCTCATGGCTGCTTGACCTGTGGTATATTCTGTTTGTTATATGTCTTTCACTTATCTCTTTAGCTGTTAGGTTAGTCTCCCATTTGGGGAAGTTACTCTGGTATTTGGACTTTTCCGGTTTCCCGGTTCCCTTGTTCAAGTTTGTTCATCATTAGATCTTTAACCGGGCTTCATTGAAAGTTTTTGATTCATGTGGTCTCCAATGCATTGTTTTGGCCCTCAAAGCAGCTTTTTTTTTTCTTTGGTTCACGTTTCTGCTTCATTAATTTTATTTGGGTTGTGAATTGCACAGGGAATTACTCAGATATGTTTTCAGGTTTGTGTTCAGCATAGGTATCTTACGACAGAGCAGATGTACCAATTGTTCCAGTAGCTCCGCCTATTTTTTACAATAATTTCTTTCCACCATATCTAATGCAGGTTTTACATTAAAACCACCTTGAAAATATTTTGCCATGCAGAGATACTTTCTCCGTGGTGTATTCAAGCATCTTTTGTTCGTCACATTATTCTGGGAATGAGATTAAAAATCCCCATATGTGTTGTGTATCGTCTTTTGTTTCCAGTTATTTTTTTTGCAGATAGTCGGTTTCTGTCACAAGACTCTTACATGGTAGTGCGATAATATGTCAGGTTTTATGCAATGCTTAATTTTAGCGTTATCTTTTTTCTTTCCTAATCAGTCTCAGCTTAAAGAGCCTCATGGCTCACTTCATTGTTGTGATGAACAATGGCCTCCTGTATTTCTTGTCTTTTTAGTCAGTTGTTTACTGTATTTGCGATTATTTGTTACAAGTCAGGAAATAAATGTTTAAAAATTCCATCAAGACCAGCCTGCAAATATGATTAAATAAATAATGGGAAAATTTCCACCGAGTTAATTTTTTTTTACATTATATAGGTTGGTTAAGTCACAAGGCTGAATCCAAGTAGGTTTTCCCGCCTTTTTCGTTTTTCGTCCATAATTCAAATTTGAATGCCGTTAAACAGAAAATAACTTCCACAAACTATAGTTTGTTGCATACTTGAATAGTGAATACCATTAATTTGAAATAAAAATTAACAGAAAATTCAAAACTATGTCAACACACTTTTGGGACATGGAACTGTCCCAAATATCTATTGACATAGATTTGAAGTTTCTGTTAAGATTTCTTTAAAGATAATGGTATTTATTAATGACGTAAGAAATAAACTATAGTTTGTGAAACTAATTTATGTTTAATTGCACTCAAATTTGAATAATTTGACGAAAAATGAAAAGGGCGGGAAAACCTACTTGTATTCAGCCTTAAAGTTATTGGAAATTTTCTTTTCTTTAATTTATATCTGAACGCATTTTAGGCTCAGTCTTCACCATTTTCATTAATAAAGCAATTATGATCAAACGCCACCGTTCGTAAGCCATTTTCCAATATGGCGGCCAGAGCACAACCCTTTTATCCTTCATGTGACCCAAATTTTTCCATTCCCCGGGAAATTTCTCTCCACCTGACAACACTCACTTTACTCTTTATTTCCTAGTTTCTAACCAATAAAATGTCTGTTAACGAAACTTGAATCAAATAGTTCATATGTTGTTAAACAAGTTGTCATTTTCATAACATGTTGCTTAATGGGGAGGTACAATAAATCTATTAAAAAATTCCTTTTTAATCAACCTTTAAAAAATAACAATGGAAAGCAAATAATACTTCTGTTCAACAATGTTTCTTTTTCGGTTAAAATGAATTTGCAGTTCTCCTGCTTTCTTAGTTTCTTCTGGAAATGAATAATCTGGCAACCATAACTTATGGAACTTGGTGAATTACTATTTTTTTTTCTGATTATAAAAAAAACATATACAAATTTTATTTCATGATGTTACTACAGAACAGCAACGACCTCTAGCGCCATTGATTGGAATCAAATACTTTCTGGTTTCCCACAAGCTTCGGAGATTTTTTAAATTAGTTGATTTCCAGGAAAAACAAAGAAAATTTGTATTTTAAACACTATATATTAATGTCAAATTTTAAATATATTAATTTTCGATAACTAGGGGACCAAAATACTCGTGTCAAATAATGGAGAGTCCAGATGCTTCCTCTGCCATCCTGTGTATGGCATTCTTGGCGATACAGGTGTCCTTGTACAGACTAAAGGTGTCGTTCACTACCTAACATACTTGATATTACAGAAACAGCATGCAGCAATGCAGATGACCTGTTTAGATTCATAATTATTCCCATAGATGTCAGGATAAGCAATGCTGTAATATTATCACTTTTATAGTTAAAAAGGTTCTCAAGTCTATATATTATTTTTAATGCAAATTTTAAGATAATTACAAATTTTCCGTTAATTATTATTTAATGAGCTTATTCTCTTCAATTTGTTTTCATGCACTACTTAACCTCACTCTTCCCAAATATGAAGGAATGATCGATCCTACAAACCATATTCGTGTTTTACCGACTTGAATGCAGTAGTTTTTACAATCAACTACAATTCTATAAAACCTAATGATCATACCAATCTCTTAATAAAAGGGATTACATCGTTTGACGCATTTGATTTGTTAAATATTTGCTTAAAGCGTTTAGGGATTTGACCCCATGCCCAAATGAAGTCAAGGAACTGTCTGTCACAACCCCTTTGTCGGTTTCTATTTCTTTGAAAGATTTAATTTTACACCATCAGAAATAAAATAAATAAGAAATGATTTTATAGACAAAACCAAAGCGCCCCCGTTTAATATCAAATGTTCCATTAAGAGCTAACCTCCACAAATAGAGTCAACGTCATAGTTTTCCTCACTCTTTCAGACGATGAGGAATCCAAAGGGATATGAATCATCTCTGTCTGACTTACAGTTCCTGAGATCTAGGGAGGTGCGGGTACAGACGAACAGACAAGATAAAATGTATAGTTTCCCTCGTATATATACAGGTGCGCTAAAAAAAAACCTGAAGACTTAATATATCATTTACTTCAAATACATTCGTTCAAGATTACTAGAAACACTAAGCTCCACATAAACTAACCAAAGAAAACTAGAGGAAAATATGGAAACTTTTTTTTTTTTTTAGCAGTTTACATAGTATGGAGAGAGAGACCCTAGCTACCACAAGAATGGTTCTTTCTTTACGTGATTGACTTATCAGAAATGTTTATGAGCAACATTTATTACATATATTTCCAAAGCTCTTACTCAAAATTGAAATGTCTTCTTTGGAGGTGATATTTAGAAAGAAACCTGATAGATTCTTTCACAAAAAGGTTTTGGGATTCTTTCACAGAAAAGTTTCGGATTCTTTCACTGAAAAGTTTCGTGAATTTACTGCGAATTTCAGGAGGGAAGGTTGTTTTTCCCAATATTTTTTTTACGAGGAAACGTAAATACACATGCCTATATATCAAACAACGATATATATTTATCGCTAAAAATACAAAAAAAAAAAAAAAGTGTTCTCCCTCTTTTATGAGCTGTAGCATGGTTAAGAATGGATTTTATGAAGTATACAGTACTTATGGACTACATATAGCGTATTGAAGAACTATAGGGAACCAGACAACATGGAAAAAATCAAACGCATACAGAAGGTGGGTGTCTTTCTCAGTGTATTTATATAAGGAGGGCAATGGTCTTGAGTGGAATACTGAAGAGCAAGGTTCAGATTTCTACAATTTCTTGAGAGAAAAAAGGACTTCTCACGCACCTAAAATATCACATTCCAGGCTGCGGTGATGTTCCGTCACATAGAGCAAGGAAAGTTTTGCAGAATGGGGAAATCCCAACCATTCCTCCTTCCCCAATAAAATCGAGCACGAGGAAGGATAATGTTTCAAGTAACAGTGAATCAACATTAGTGATGACTACAAACTAACTCGCTTTTTGATATCAAGGCGTTGATATATTATTCACTACCAACAACCAATTTAAATTCGAAAGTTCATATCTAATGCTCTGGTCTCCAATTTTAGATTAAGTTGAGATTTCCTGGCCTCTTTTATATGTGCAGTATATTTTAATTACTTAAAAATATATACTTTCTAACCTTTGCCGCTTAAATGTACATTGTATCATCACATGGGACTTCACTTAAGTAAAGTAAGAACAGTGTTTACGTATATCTGACAATCATACTCACCGGTGCTTAACATTTAATGAAAAATGAAATGGCTGATAATCGCAGTTCTTCATGAGGTGTAAAATTAAATGAAGAAGAAGGAAAAACTGCGAGGATCCATAAATCATATACTCAGTTTCGTCTTTTTCTTTCCTGGTAGTATGTGTGAAATGATTTTTTTCCTAATTAACTTACATAATTTTAATCGCTATTCTTTGTCGTTTATTGGAAAAAAAATTCTTCACATTTTCTTAAACAGGTTATTGAAAATAAAACAAAACAAAAGGGAACAACACTTCACTAGGGACAGGCCAAAAGAATTAATAATTCACAATATTTCATAAAGTCCAGTTGACTTCGTCGGGTGATTCTGAAACTGTTTTACCTTTGAACTACCCAACGAAGTTCAGTGGACTTTACGAGAAAATTGTGAATTAATAATTCTTTTTGGCCTGTCCTAGAGAAGTTTTATTCTCTTTTATTGTGTTTATTCACGCTAGATGGTGACACGTGCTATTATCAAAATGAGCCTTAGTTTATTGAAATATTTAATAGATATTAAGAAATGATTTTATGTTTAGAACATGGAAATAACTGAAGCGTTAGACAAAACGTCTGTGCTCACTGCGCATCAATAAAACTACTCTGAGTTTAAGGGTATTTTAACAAATTCGGCAAGTATTTTAGCGTTTTTAATATTCTTTTCTGTCAAATTGAACACTCAAACTTAATTTAATCAATATATCATTTATATCAGCCGCGCGTGAAGAAAGAAATGATAACACTGAAAATCTACAAAACGCTTAGTTCTAAAAACCAACAATTTCCCATACAACAGATTCTCATATCGAAAGAACCGTTTATGAATGTTACATTCATTCAAAATTTATAGATTAATAACGCTCCATTTTTAAAAATATTCACAGAATAGGGAGAACACTGGGTCTGCTGAGAGAACTTTTCTAAAGGAGGTATTTGGCAACTCTGAATCCGATAATGAAAGACCATAATTGCACGTAGAAGGAAAGCTGTGAGGATGACGTTTGTTTAGTGACTATTGCTTATTTATCATGAAATTTTTTAATTTATTTTTTTTTACTACAAATTACAGTTTTGTGTAAAAGCAAAACTTGAGAAATATTCACAGATATCATTCAACCACAGTTTCTGTTTTAATACCAAATGATATAATTTTAACACTATATGCTACCTGAATATCTCACCTCTCCTCTTTTTTTTGGACAAAAGAGGTACCTAGGAAGGCTCGACTTTTCAATACTTAGCTTCCCTGGAATACACTTGCGTTAAGTAAATCAATTCCTGTGACTTTCCCTCTCCTTCTCTCTCTTTTCTCCTGCACATATACAAAATGGCGAAAGCTTCTGACACCTATCTTCTTCGTTACAGACTGAACTTGGTCCAAGAAAGCTTTTCACACATGCTCGAAAACAGTCCACCATAGACCTCCAAACTTTCATAATCTAATAAGACCTTTCCCCGACATGAAGTTTTAACTGCGACGTCCTGTGCCATAGTTGCCTAAAGGCCATAAATGAAGTTCAAATTCTGATTCGAAATAAAGCTCACTATTAAACGTACCCTACTCTTTAACTCCAGTCTGACAAACTCCGTCCACTTCGATTTTCTTTCCTATTAATCTGTTGAGCGGTAAACTAGTTTCCTACTTTCTACGCTGGTGATACCAAAGCACCTCGTATCGTATAAACAACCATTATTACTGTCCAAAGTTCCAAATACCTTAAATCCGAAACCGAGCTCGTTTCGTGTATCATTTTGATAATCCTGAAACTTGAATCTCTTACCACTTTACGAAGTAATCGGGACATATTTACATGTCTGTCCTATTCATCAAGCTTTAAAACACAAATTTTTTCTATATTACATTCCCATTGAGCTAATTTTACTACTATTTCCATCATCATCATCATCATCATAATGTTTTCTTCTTCAATATCTGCTTTCTAACATTATATTTTTCCGGTTTAAATTTTGAATTTTGTTGTCTGTATTATTAATTTATTAGTGTTACTCAATATTATTTCCTCTCTCTTTCTAGATCACATCACCGAGCCGCCGTAGTTCAGTGATAGAGTATTGGCGTGGCATTCGAGAGGTCGTGGGTTCGATTCCAGGGGTCGGCCAACCTGACTGAAGTTTTCCCAGGGGTTTTCCTCAGTCACAGCAGGCAAATGTCGGGATGGCACCTTTCACCATAGGCCCTGGACGAGACCTTCGCGAATCCTTTCCCCTTCTATCCCGGCCGGAGCCTTAGATGCCTAAAGATCATAAATAAAATTCAAAATTGTAGATCACATAACGTGGCTACACTGTTACTTAGTTGCAGTTAATGACTCTAGTGATTAGGGTTGCCAGACATCCTTCTTTAGAGTACCACGTCCTTTCGAGAGTTTATGCTTCCGTTCTTCTTTTCTGAAAACAAGTTCCTCCTTTCTATGGAACAGTGTACGGATTAAGAAAAATAACACATTCGGAGTCGATTTTTTAATGGGATAGGGAAGGGGAAAGGATTCGGGAAGGTGTCGGCCAGGGCCTATATTGAAAGTGTCATTCCGGCAATTGCCTTATGTGACAGAGGAAAAAACTGGAAAGCCCTCAGTCAGGATGGTCGGCCGCTGGAGTTGAACCCATGATCTCTCCTCTGTTACGCCAACGCTCTACCACTAAGCTACGGCGGCTCGGTGCAGAATTATTATTGTTTTAGGCGTCACTCTACAGGGTGTTGCAAAATACACCGACAAAACCACCTCACGGACCATCGAGGGTTCACAAATGTTTCGTTTCGGCGCTATAGGCTGCCGAGAGTGTGAGAAAATTAACTTTAGAGCTTAATATTTCCAATACCATTAACCGTACAACTGAAACGATATGGTGCCTCTTTCCAAAAGTGCATATTTCAAAATTGTGCAATGAGTGCATGAGGGAGTGTCCCAAAGGAAGTAAAGGATTCCCAGAAATTCTCTGAAGTAAAGGTAAGTCTAAATATATATGAATGGGACTAGCTTCCAGCAAGCAGCAATAATTCATTTGCGACAAGTCGATATCTCAAATAGATTTCATTTGCGGGACGTTTTCTAAAAAAGAATTCGTGGTTGCATAACACACAGACACAGGAGTAAAAAACTTGGGTAAACTTTATTTTTATATCAGCCAGTCTAGTAACTTTGTACTTCGATTCGCCCCTTAGCTATTAAAATCCACACCCAGGCCCCTGCCGGGACTCGAACTCGGGACCTTCGAACAGTTGGACTACCGCCGCAGACCGCACGGCCACCTGACCGGCTCACAGGAGTAAATTACGTACATTTAAACGAACGTTTGCTGTACTTTTCATCATTGAAAGAAACTCAATGCCCGGTTAGATGCAAGTGATTACGCATATGATGAATACTCATACGGAAGGTCGTCTTATTCGTGCTTTCGACCAACATTTACTCCAGAGAATATTTGGGGAATACCGTACTTTCTTTGGGAAATCCCTTGAACATCGATTGCATGATTTTGGATTATGCATTTTTAGAAAGAGCAGGTTTCAAGTGTTGGAGGGTACCATACCACTTCAGTTCTACTGTTAATGGTATTGAAAATATCAAGTTATAAAATTAATTTTCTCACACTTTCTGCAGCCTATAGTGCCAAAATAAACAATTTGTGCATCTTAGATGGTCTATACTTTTTTTTTTCATAGCAGGAATTTTGTGAGGTAGGTTTGTCGGTGTTGTTTTGGAACACCCTGTATATATTTAATTCACATTTCATACCCAGACACACAAGGAATCCCTCCCAAAACTAA
>JAGDQP010024353.1:0-21758 GCA_022664845.1 Lepisma saccharinum | reverse complement strand
TTGCTATGTTCCTTTCACTGTTTTAGACAATGTTTTACTATCGACCAGTCATTGGTCAGATTTTATGGCCATATGTTTCCTGCAGAATTTAGTTATTTTGAAAAGTCGAGCTTATTTGGACGTCATTTTCTCAGAAAAACAAATATTTTTTTTTTTTTTTTTTTTTTTTTTAATGATTTTTAAGACTAGTTGAGAAACTTGTGTTCTAAACACTGACCCAAGTTTCATAATTGACTAGTCGTTGGTTTAACGGCTGGGAATTATCATGTGACTGAAGCAGCCTCTCCCGTCAAATTCAGTTGCTCCCGATGTATTTCGCGAACGCAATTGTTTACAGGAAACCTTTAATCGTTAAACCAAAGACTGGTCAATTAGGGAACTTGGTCAGTTTCTGGACCACATAAGGTTCTCAACTATACTGGAAAATCAATTTTCTTGAATGTGTTTTCTGACAAAATAGCGTCCGAATATGGCCGACTTTTCAAAATAACCACATTTTGCAGAAAACACTTAGCCGTAAAAAGTAAGTCAATGACTAGCCTATAATAAAACTTGGTCATCTTTTTTTCCCCTCCCACACATACTGTCTCCAATATACTGAAAAATCATTTTTCAAAAATGACTAAATATTGCGAACTTCACAAAAATAACCAGCTTACTTTTGCTACAGTGAAAGTTACGGTTCCAACCTCCTTAAGGTATTTTTGCGATAAAGTAACTAGACACGTGGTTATTGAAAGCTGTAAATAATTTGTACGCACTTTGTTACGGAATTACCGAAATATTGGAATTTTCGGCTTTTTCCTTCAAAGTTGTCAGAATTTCGATTGTTCAAACGCTATGGGACAATGAACTACTTTTGACACCATGAACTACACACAAATATCTATCATATATGAAAGGAGAACTAGTTCAGTTAATTAGTTGCGACAGCATGACTTGTCAAACGAAGTACAGAATACCACGTTTTGAGTTTCAATGATTATCACCAATGAATTTAAGAAAGAATCTCTCGTAGAAAAAAAAGGAAAATAAAAAAACTTGTCTCCATAAACAGCTTATAGAAAAAAAAAATACCAAAATCTATAATTTAACCGGTACATGCTCTGCCTGAATTGAGATGGAGCGGGTCATAATTATCAATTATACATATATTTTAAAGAACTACACACTTGCAAACTCAATCCTTCTTATTAACCACAAAGAAAAAACACGTAAGAATAAACATTTTACTTCCGAGAAGCCCACAATTAAGGAACACCATATAAAACAATGGAAAGATGATACCAAGACGGGGCCGTGATATGCACCCTTGATATGTTGTTCCAGCCAGAACATTATGCTGCCCCAAAATTAATTGAATACAATTCAGAATTTATTAGAAACTAGTATGGACTGCTGCTATATCGAACAGCCTATAGACTGCAATATTTTGATTATGAGTGAAGACCGGTTAGTGATATACAGAAGAGCTTTCATTAACCGGTCTTCAACTCATAATCCGAATGTATTTCACAGCTCAGATTGTTCGATATAGCAGCAGTCAGTACTAGCTTCTAATTAATATTTTGCTTCTTGAAACTTTCTTTCGAGCTGAACTTGGAAATATATCGGTTTTGCTTATTTTCTTGTTCTGATCGCGAAATCAGTTTTCGTGTTCACCAAGCACATTAAGTTCTAAAAATGTATGTTGTAACTGCGAAAACTTCCCCAAACCTCCGCTTAAACCTTAAAATCGAATACTTAAATATCGAACACACGATTTCTCAGTATCTTAATACAAATATTATCTAAATGTTATTTTCAACAAACTGATTCTTACTTGACTCGGAAAACGTGTTTCCTCTTGGTGTAATCTGTAGCAACTTCGGTTGATCCTCCTCGAAGATCAACTGGATTTTCATTTCTGTAGAAACTCTCTGGCGCTGCTCGATAACTCTTCTGGTCCTTGAAAAAGAGAAGCATATTGCCTCGAAGCACCACGTAGATTTTGTCCCACGATCTGCGTGAAGAAAAACGAATATTAGCTATTCTTACTGAAATCTATCAATGCGAAATTTAGAAATGCAGGTTTTACAATGTGGTCATGAAATTAAATATTAAATCAACTGTCGTAAAACTGGTCTGTAGTTTTCTTAAAGTGTACGGTAAGAAGGATCAAGGGTTAACAAGGATTACTATTGCAGTGTATAATTTAATGCAATACATTAATGTCAGATCGGAGTAGACCTCCATGATCCAGCTTAAAAAAAAAAAAGAAAAAAAAAACCTGGAAATACCTATCACAAAAGTACACTGAAAACTTTCAGCTCACAATGATAATGGAGCTGAACCTTTGTTAGCTTGTTTGTTAACGAAGTAAAAATGGATCGATTAGTTTTTCCCTACGTCTTAGTTATACAATGAAAGAGACCTGAATCATCATTTACTGCAGATTTACAGAAAATTTGGTATATTAGGATGGTCAGTCAATGTATACAAGGGTTGGACAGGTTATCTGGATCACCTCAATTGCTCCTGACATCAGCCGCTGGTCACAGATGTGTATCGTAGGGACTGTGTCGCAAAGTTAACTCCGTCATTTAACACATGAGAATGCAGCCCAGTTATTGAGTACAGTGCACCACAGACAGATCACAATAGTACACAAGTCCGCCTTCAAGGGCGAGTGGACGCGAGTAGCCGGTGCCGATTGGTGAGAACAACTGCAAATTTATTTTGTGTCGGAGTCTACTAAATCTAGGGTCATGATGGCATATTTGAAGGAAAATAGAAGTTCGTCAAATAAGAGCAAGTACGGAAAAGTCTAAGTTCACAGAGACAGGAGGGTACTTTAGGATACTGTGGTCCGAAAACTGAAATAAACCGCAAGCTAAATTCTCTACGAACTGTAAGTCTCATCGTGTCTATGAAAACTGTACGTCAGGAGCTGCACAACATGAACATTCACGGTACAGACCACAGAAGTTTGACCATGGAGCAATTTAAGTGCGTCTTTTTCTCTGATGAGTCTGCCTACACTGTTCCCGGCGTCAGAAATGGTCTGTGCGTGGCAAATACAATTCTGACTCCCCCCCTCGAACTGTGTAAGATTGAGATGGCTCCATCATTTAGGGTGTCATTTTCTGGTATTCCTTAGGCCCACCAGTCTTGCCGAACCGTGTTAATACATGGGAATAATGCATCTGGCACAACGGTGTACCCAGTACGTCAATGAAGTACATAGTATCTCATGGATTTCAGAATCACAGAACCTCAATATTATTAAACCAATTTGGAATATTCCAGGATCTCTTATGAAGATACGTTTTTACCACCACTCTACAGCACTGACGGAACTTCACGATGTTCTGCGTGCTTTAAATACCACGCAGGGCAATCCAGGCTCTAAACATATATGGCACGCCGTATCTTTGCCAGTTTCCGTGTGAGATTAGATTGTACTCCTTACTGAGCCAGGTAAATGAAATGTTCACAGGTGCTCCCGTTAACTAGTGAAACCTTTGTACTTTTTTTTTTCTTTAACATTGCGGAAAAAATCCCACTCCAATGTTTGTGTAGAATTAACCACCAAGTACTTGTTTAAAATCTACCTGTTAGATGCTCTCTTCGTCGTAGATTCCCATTCTTGTTTTCTTACAAGATTTCCTTCAAATTCCTCTTCAGCCCCTGGACTTGGCCGTTCTGCAATGAAAATGATGTATTAAACACTAAAAGAAAGAAATACATAGTTTGCGTTCTACTACTTTTGCCACTGTAAATTACTGTATTGTCGCTCTATCCATCAACTCTAAGAATAGAAAAGGTACATGATATGGTTGCTAATTACCTGCATTACCAAGAATCCTTAACTAGTTTCCCGCATTTTCGCTTTCGTCGAATATTTGAATATGGATGCTGATAACGAAATGTTGCTTAGCTTCAGTAATTCACACCATTTTTGTTGAATCAATCGCAAATGAAACTTTACGGTTGTACTAAACTCTTTCTAGGACATTATGTCAAGTGTTTTGGACACAACCCTCAAGTTATGAATGCTCACAACACTACTACAAAGTGTCAACACAACAAATGTGTATAGCTCGTGCGACATTATCTTTTTATCTGCATCTATAATCGAATAGTAGAACAAACGAAAAAGGCGGAAAAGCCTTGTAGTGAACACCTTTAAAAGAAGTGGAATTGTATGTAAAAACAAGGCTTTAAGACGTAGGCATCAGATTTTAATAACTATTACTCTGACTAATTCCATAATCACTACGAAGTTTATACTCATAACTTACATACCTTATCTAATTGTTTATACTCATAGCCTACATACCTGATGTTAATTCACAATGTAAAATAGACTTCATTCAACATTAGTTGTGATTTCTACCTTACTAAGCTACCCAAAGACTTGTACAAGTTTGTTTCAAACCTACTTCAAAACAAACACGAACAACAAACGTTAACTCTGAACGCTGACATACGACAGTGCACAACGATCACAATCACAGATATATCTTATTATTGTAACTTTTATTACCACTGTGATTAAAATGCATTCCTTACTTACCTCTTCTTCATCCTATATGTCCATACTTAAAATTTCAAAGGAATGAACAATGCGAACAATAAAACCACGTATAATTAAGCTGAAGAGGAACAACCGAGAGAAAAAAATCACCCTTGACAGAAACTGTTTCTGTACTAGCATAAATAGTCACGGTCACCTGACGCTTACAAATATGATATATGAAAGCACTATGTTATTCGGCTTTAAATTCCTTCTGTTTACATTTGTATATGAATGTGTGATATTATAACAGTTATCAGGTTTTACCATTCACCGACTGAAAGTTCATATTCGTCATGGTAGTTTCATGAACTGCTATCAAATTAACTCCTGTTCTTCCAAGTAAGGCAAATCGAATTTAAAATTTAAAAACTGGTCCTATTACAATGTTAAAATTTGAAGATAAACTCATTTCCTAAGTTCAATGTTACAAAAACGATTATAAAGATATAATTATTTAGAAGGTTACTACGGAAAATTTCGCAAGTAACAGTGTTATGTTCATAATAAAGAGATTATCATCTGGATTACCCCCACCCCCTTCCAAAAAGATATTACCACAGTCCCATTGTCAACGTCTACTGAATTTGTGGACGTCTGACTATCCCGTTAAAGAAATATATATTCTGCATTGCTACAAAGTAATTACTCTGGATCAACATGGAAGTAGAATATCAACGTATATTTAGAAATCAAAAAGAATTCTCACTGATGATCCTGTAAAAATACAAGCTGGATGGGGGGGGGGGTTAAATACTGTCCTGGTGGTGGTCATGAATCTGATACTCTTTCATTTAAAAATTACTTAAAATTACTAACAAATTAATCAGGGCATCATTTAATTTGTTTTCAAATTTGTTACTTTCATTTTTTAACTTCTCATATGGAGATGGTTTTATGGGTGTATGGCGATCAATGCGATTCTTACCTGCTGCCCGTTCCAAGTTTGATTCATCATCGCTTGCACTACCTGGTACAGTGGTGGAAGGAGTTTTGGCTTTCTTCCAACGGAAACTTCGGAAAGGCGATTTTGACCTTGCCCGATCTTTCTTCCTTGAATCCTTTCCAAGGGATGGGGCTAAACAGTAGCACAATTAAACATAAAAAATACTGCCAACTACGACATCACAGTCAAATCAAAATTCAGTTCAAGTCAAGAATTATGGATCTTACTTCATAAAACTACTTTCTTTAAAATAAAGTTAAAAAAAAAATAATAATCCTTGACTCAAACTGAAGTCTTTACTTACATCAATCCAGGAAGAAGGGAAATGTGCAGTCCATCACCAAGTGCAGGGGATAACGAAAACTGGCCATACCAATCAGAAAAGCAAAAGTTTTATCATGCACCCAATATTAACATCCAGTACATTCAAAAATGTAATGCAAGTTATTTTTAATTAAAGAATAAACTTTTTGTGAACTTCAAAATCACCCTTTTCTCAACCTCGATTAACATAATTTGCTTGGCTCTTTTTGAACTGATAACTAATAATACTTAAAACTACTGAAGAGAAAGAAGAACCTTCAAATTAACTTACCTTACATGTAAACTAACTCAGAGGTAGTCAGTCATTAATCATTCACAGTTCACGTCCTACCTAATTTCTCAGTGTTCCAAGCTGTTTATAGTAAACTGATCAAGAGAAGAATTCGAACTATAATGAATTCATACGCAGTTTGTCCACACATTATACTTGATGCCATAATATTACTAACTTCATCGAAACTTCCTGAAGACAGTCTTACCACTTCGTTACTCTACCTTAGAGATCGACAGTAGCTATGGACCTTATTTTACGTACCATCTCAGCATTAACTGTGATGATGTAAAGCGGAGGCAATCTCCAGCAAATACCAATTTCAAATCCAGTCTCTGAATTACGAAATGAGAATATGTTATTGAAAAACAAGTGTTTAGCGGCAAACAAATAGTCCTCTTTTTCCTGTACGTCTGCAACGCAGATTAGCGCTTAGACGAAGGCAAAGCAACTGATTTCGGATTTGAGTTCAGTGACCTCGATTTATCCGGCAGTTTTCAAGCTGGTAACCAACCTTTTCGTACTGTATTTTTAATATTATATGCGCATTTTTTAAGGTTTAATACCCCACTCGGATTTTTTTAGTTTTCTTCACTTCCAATGAGCAAAAAACTGTCGCTCTACTTATCCACGTTTGTTATTTTTAGTTACATTTCTCGGTCGTAATGGCTAAGCTCACTATCCCTCAAAAACCACAATTTTCGGGCAAAGATACTGGATGATAGTGCCCAGTGATTTCTAGAAACCATTCCAGCATGTGCTTGGGCTAATCACCTACGTAAGAATGATCAACGTAAGTGTAACTGCCAATTTATTCAAGGTCCTCGCGGTAAACGACTGCAGCATAACAATGCACCAAAATGTATCAATAAAAAAAAAAATCCAATAGATCCGTTACTACTAATCGTCACATATATTAATTAAGTACTAAAACTTTGGTAAACTATTTTGTATGGATCATTCTAGTAACTTATTGATCTCTGCCCGTCACGATTATATTGCGAAGGCACTGCTAGTGAAAATCCACAAACATCCATGCCTCTGGCGGGATTCGAACCCGCGACCTTCAACTCGCTGGCCTAACGCCTTACACCATATGGCTGCCTGATCGGTTTAAGTATTATATGGCATATATGGTGCAGTGTTGGTTAATTTCACCACTGTTTTTTTGATTTAACCTGCAGTCACTCGTTCAAAGACTGCAATGTGTATGTACTACTAACTCATCCTCGTTGAGTTCTTCATAAACGCTTATCTGTTATATCAGGAAATACAACTAGGTAACTTCCATGTAATTATTATATTTTACTAAACTGGTACGACATGCTCTTGGTATATACTTTTACACAAAACAATTAGCTATTCGCCTTGAAAGACTGCCATGCCCATTAATCTCTCACACTAAAAACCATAATGTAAAACAACATATGACAATTTAATGTATGGGCGTTCTTCCTTGCATATTAATTCCTCCAACTTAACATTATACAAAATCTAAAATGAACAAGAAATCACATAGCCTACCGTCTGGAGAAAATCTACAATAAAAATTTAATTATTTTAATCCTGCTTTCTTATTAACCAAGCTAGTCCATATAATTTTAATTCTAAATCGTTACTGAGATGTTGACCACATAAGGGTATATCAATTTTCAGTTAGCCGAGATCTCTAAATGAGATGGTTCTACAGGCTTTAACTGTATGACTTTTGGGAGAAACTGTATATATATTCAGACGAATAACCTAAATTTAACGTTCAGTTGAATTAGTAATTTTTGTCTTCGTTATACTCAATGAAAACGATTTCGTAAACGCTCGAGAAATTACACCTCTTGCTCAATGTCACGATTCTGATCATGTTTTTTACGCCAGTTTTGGTATATACTTACTTGATGATGATGAAACTAAAGGTGAATCCGGAGGACTGCTAGCTGTAAAGGATGCTTTCAGAGACCGAGGAGTCGGGGGTTCAGAACCCACTGTACTTGCTGGGGAACCAGGAGGGCTAGCATGCACTATAAAAATAACCATCATGCACAATATGTACTGTGTATCATGCAGTTTCAAGCATTAAAAGAAATTCAGGTACACCACCTTCTATAAGAGTGTCAATCTCCAATTATGTATATACTAATATAAACTTAACTTACTTTTGTGGTTACTACAGCAAACACGTGAATGGGTGTAGAAAGGACATGTGACAAAGCAGAACGAAGAAAACTACAACATGAAATTTGTAAATAGACAACTGACGGAACAAAAGCAACAGCAGCTCTGTATTACAATTAAAATGAACTGGTAAAGTCATTCCACGCGAATTCCCCAAAAATAAACTTCTTTCACTGTCAGCAATTTTGTTCCTTACTTTTTTTCAATTATGCACCATGGAGCAATCAACAATAATACATTTCAATTTTTGGCAATAGTTATTAGGAGCTTCGATTTTTCATTTTTTTGCGATTTTCGCATTCGTCACTCATTTCACAAGAACTCTATATGAGAAAGATATTTGTACTTCGTGACTAGTAACGCGATTTGCATAATATTTGCACATGACAATGAAGAACCGCACAACGAAACTAGGCTGCTTTAAGCACCAACGTTTTTAATATTACTGCTTTCATTTGGTTTCAGAGTCACTTTCAAATTCAGAAGTAGATAAAATCGAAATCACATGTTGTACGGCTCCACATGGCACAATGGCGAAAATGTAGAACAATGAAGGTGGTAATTTTCCTCCTTTTAGAAATACTGTTTTGCCTTCGTGTATGTGCACCACTTTAATTTAATGTTACAATGGTAAACGTTTATATATAGCCATATAAGTGATAATTTTAATAACGTTTTGTTCTTGAGCATTTTGCACTAAATTTAATCAAAAGCGGACGTACAGATTAGGAGTTTCAAGCGATCGTTTCAACTGATCTGAGATTACATGCCATTTTGCAACATTGAGAACTGCCATACACTGACCAGACATCATTCCATTTTGAACCTCATATTAGACCACAAAAGACACCACTGTGGTGAATCTGAAGAAAATGGGAGCTGGTGGGTTATGGGCACATGCACTAGAATGAACATTTTCACCTTACTATCAAGAACTGGTTATTCTGGCAAATCACGATTCCATATTATTGTGTATATAGGTTATTATGCTGCGTTACTTAGCTGACCCCATGGAGTTAATGGCATTTGGATAGATCTAGCGTTCCTTGCATATTGATAGAGCACAACCATGCCACAAATTACCCTCCATTTTTATTCCACACGATGTTCAAGTTGATGTTGTCATCTATACCAATATATAGGAACCTCGGACCTGTGATTTCAATTTTAGACTCCTTAATTAAGACTGAGCTAGTTTTTTCTTACTGTAAAATGAAGTGCCTTCTTGTGAAATTGCTGATGAGTACAAAAACTGCAAAAGATTAGTATATGCATTTTTGTTCACTGCTCCAAGGTAACAAAATGAACCACCACCTCGAAGTGAATTCATATGGAATGACACGGTAGTTTCCGCACAACTACACTTGCATAGTTCTAAGTCGTTAATTGATACGTCCCAGGACAAAATACAGATTAATATTTACAAAGAAACAACATGCCATGGATAATTAAAACATATAAAGCATTTTTTTTCGCAACAGCGTTAAAACGAAAAAAGAAAAAAAAATAGAAACTTCAAAATAAAAAAGTACGCTACGCTTTGTACCTTTGAGAATAAGGTTTAAAACATTTTCATACGAGTACTGCATTGCTTAAAAAAACTTTACATAATAAAATATTCTGAGTTTTGAAAATAATGAAGTCGTTACTACATTTTGGAGAAACTACAATCTTCCCCACCGCTTGCCACAAGACTTAAGAACTGCAAACTACGATTTTCCTATAGATGAGTGGGTCTCAACCTGAAAGCAACGTTTTACGACGGCGCAAGTGAGACTCGCAAAGATGGCGCAGGCTACTGATTTAGAAAGAATAATTTCCGAAGGAAGTTTAAAATATCTAACTCAGAAACAAGTTGTGAATAATGAACGGCTTTTCTGGCTTTGTTATGGATATCTGAATGTGTACAAAGCATATCCGTGAATAATTGAGAAGACATATTTGGTTGAACTCCCGACACTTTTCAAGTTATGCTATATGTAAAATGTTACGCGGCGAGACAATACTTTAAATTTATGTACTTACGTATCTGTTATTAAACTTTTGAAATATCACTACCTTTCATCCAGTTTTCTCAGTTCCAAAGGAACACAAAGCTCTGTGATGAAACACAAACACTTAAGTGTTTCTCATTTGAAAGAAACGTAAATAAGTAATTCGGAAAATAATAGAGCACACATTCTAGTGAACCTCTTTTCGTTATTGTAATGCCATCGTATTAAACTAATGAGAAGAACGCGGCTTGCAGAGTATAGACCGGGTACCGGATTTTTTATTTTTTTTTTATTTTAAAGAATCCATGCTACTGACCATATTGTTCCTACTAGAATTCTTAAGTTGTCATGTCTCCTATATTCCAAACTTACATCGTCAATAGAGAATTCCATCGAAAATTTGGAAAGAAATCACGAACTTATGAAAGTAAATAAATTCAAATGTTGGAAATAAGGAAAACACAGCTTTCTGACAAGACTGACTACACTTTAATAACCACAAAAAGAAACAAAAGCGTTACAGTTTTGGAGGGCTACCACCACCTTCAGATTTTAAGCAGCGAACTTTGAAGCTCTGCGCTTTTACTGGCCGTTAAATTTCTCGGCTTAAACGGACGTCTCAAAAACAGTTCATTTAACAAGATTTTTGTTAAGTACTATAGTAGTCACTTATCAAGACTAATGTTTGTCTACTATTCTTTCAGATGAAAATCTTCAATTAAAGAAAGAAAAAAAAACTGATGAAGTTATTCAGAACTGAATTGTGGAGGCTAAATAAAGATTTATATTTGAGTACTCTTCTAACTGAAGAGAATTCTCTCTAAATACGCAGGTTGGTTTCATTGCGTTCCAAATACTAAAAACAGATTCACATTGCTTCAGTTATTTTAAATTTTTTGAAAAATTACTATCGTCAGTTTAAATCCCGTGCTTCCTCGGCGATTTCTGATCCGCATTCATGCTATAATACTCAATCATATTCAATGAGAACTTGGTAATACGTTTGCCTTATCACAAAAGATTTGCCTACTACAGTCTGCTACCAAATGTTTACATTTAAATTTCACATCTACTAAAAGAAGTTGTAAGGTAAGTGCAACTGGTGTAAGGGTAAAGTGAAGTAAGTTGCACTTTCCTTTGTGGTACGTTTTATGAGTATTTTATAAGACAGGATTAGCTAAGCGCGACTTAGCCATAAACATTTGGTTTGAGCCAGTTGAAAAAAAGATATTCAAAAGAAAGTGAATTACAGGAATTTAAAACGAGTTTTGTGTAAAATACACATTTAATGAGATCACAGCTGACTGATTTGAAAGAACTGAAGCTTTGTACGAAAAGGTTTGAAACGAAAATAAGATTAAGAAGAAGTAAGTAATTGCTTTAGTAAATTAAACAATATTTCTTAAAGCAAATGTATCTAGAAGTTTCTTTCAATACGCACGAAAGCACATCATGTTAAGTTTAAGGAATTTCAGTATCTGTCATGCATTTTGAAGTAGGTAATCTAAAAGTAAGTGACTGGCTATCCTAAAGCGATATATACCTATGTTGCCAAAATTAAACTCGAACCCTATGATACTTTAATGCATGCTCTACCGATCTGATTATTTAGAAATGGCACGTAACAAAGTCATTCGAAAAATATCGCGGACACAACATTGTGTTTATTAGTTAACAGAGAAATCCTGCAGAGCTCGCACGATCTGTAAGACGGGTACAAATACTGAATACTAACAAAATCGCACGCTCAATTTTAATCTCGCAATTTCTGACATGAGCGTATGACTTTTCTGCGCGCTGCACTCTAGCGCAGTACTCTGCATGTCCTACAAAAGAAGTCTATCCTACTGTGCAGACTCAAGACTTTAGAAATCAAAACACTGACGAAAAAAATCTTACCTTGAAAACATGTGATGACAAAAGCACAGAACAATGTCTTACAATGATGTATATGAAGCACAAAAAGTTAACTTACCTACATTGCTGCTACATAACAAAGCCACACATTCCCAGGCAAATACATCAACCCAAGATGTTAAGTGAACTTTACACCAATTCCCGCTGAAGCTATTTAAAAGCAAAATATTCAAGCAGTGAAGTATATTCCACTTTTGAGCAAGATTATTCCTTAAAACCATCCTCTTGATGAGTGCACCTAAACTGGTACTCTGTGCTGGAGAATGAAGATAAAGCATGCGCAACACAGAACCGACAGTAGCAGAAAAACCACCAGTCACAATAGTGGTTACATTGATATAAACTTCAGTTTGCACACTCCACCACGTTAGTATTGTTACATTTGGACGAAAGAAAGTCCACACGGAAGGTTATGTAAGAAATCCATATTGCAACCACCACCAGTACATGAACTCGAGTCAGGACAACAATTTGCACAAAACGTTTCCACACAAAAATAGAATAACTTATTTAAATTAAAACAACATTCAATGGTAAACCAAATTATCACAGACAATTTAGTATAATTATGTTGAAAAAAAAAAAAAATCAATAATATCTTATGCTTAATGTCCCTGCAATTGTTTTATTCAATGTCACACTATCCACGTCAACAAAAAATATTATCGCATAACAGTTATTACTTACAATATATAGAACTTAACGACATATATTAAGTAATGTATTATAGGAATAATGAACAAATTCTTACATTAATTTTCTTAATACTGAAATTGAGTAAATTCAGGAAAACGCATCTGCCTCAAACTGAGTAATTTGCCAAAATTATCATCTAAATTTAGTTAAAAAGAAGTACATCGTGATGAAATTAGCGCACACACACACACACACACACACACACACACACATCTGCTTGGAGATAAGATTTCGTTTCGGGATTATGATGTCCTAAAATAGGCAGCACGAACTAATTGTAACTCAAAATTGTTCGCGTCTAACAGCATTGTCCCTTCGCAATCTGTGCAGATATCCAAGCATGAAATGGTTAACATCCAGAAGAGTACTATAGAAAAAAAAGGCAAGAACAGAAAATCCAAACTAATATTAAAATTACAGGCAGTACGCGACAAACTACTTGAAAGACAGCAACCAACTTAGCCCGCCTTTAATTAGATGATTGCACTTTCTATCTCGGCAATAAGGATACATATTACAGAAGATTAAGATTTTGAGGCTGGTCTAAGAGATCTTTTCGCTTTATTTCTTCATTAATATTGAGTAACTTTGAGGTGATTTACATATTCGATTATTAACATCATAAAGTACAGACTTATAACGATAGTGATATTTATCAAAATAAATGTACATTTTTAAATCACAATATAATGTGAGGAAGGTAAATGTGTGGGAAGATAATACAGTTATACAACTCAGGAGTGTGGTGCCTTGGATGGTTAAACAATGTGAAAGGCGTGTTTCAGTAGCCTTCCATAGAGAAATAGATAAATTTGAATTTGGCATGTGGAAACTCATGGCAAAATCAAGGGTATAATAAAGAATTAATACAATAAAATTGTCTCCTCCCAGCGAACTCACTAGGGAGATTCATTTCAATCTTCAGATGGAGGACTCCTACCACTGTCCCCATACCATTTCGCACCATAATTGAAGGTAAGAGTTGAAGATTTACACGGACCTTATAGTAGAGAAAACACCACTACCTCTCCCTGTCTAACACCTGAATCAAAACGATGCTGAAGAAAGTTGTTAATAAAAGAGGATGATTATAATTAAAAAAAAATACAATTTAGGTTTCCAGATATGATCCTCATCCTTGTTAAGAATAAAACTTTGAAGAACAACTATCGTGCAGGTACTTCTTGTGACTGGCCCATACATATATAATCCTTTAGCACTAGTCCCGTACTAATCCGCTCTGTCCATTTTCTCTACCACCACGTGAGAACGCTTTTGCGAAACGTTGCCGCTTTTATATTGTGTTTGTGAAGTTCGTGTACGCCTGTCTTGGTATTCTACAATGTAAATGCCTTTCTTCTACCTTTTTTTTACCGTCTTATATATGGAAATTCTGATCGAAAGAAAAAATACAAAGGCAAATGAAAGTATGGTGGAATGAAACGAGAAAGAGAATCTATAAAGAAAACAATCGAATCGTAAAATCTGCTTTCAGGACTGTGGATATCGGCAGGATACGAATAATGGATGATTACTAAAAAAATTGATGTTCTCGTAGAATGCTCAGGAATTCGGACACTGTTTCCATATTCGGTACAATCCCATTATTTGTCAAACAAATTTTGACAATATTCCACCACCAGTTCACGAAGTACAAATATGAAGTTAAGGAAATTCACAATAGCAATAGCAATACCCGCTTCTTCACTTCTCACCCTTACTCTCTACTAATAATTGTTTACAAACTATCACAAGTAAAATCTGATTTTCACGTGACGTGAGCTTAATGTTCCATCACGTCTGTACTCCCTTTTCTCTACGTTCATAACAAAACAAAGAAAATTCTTAAATACACTGAAAAAAATATACAAATACACTATTTCTAGCGTTGCAAAAAAAAAAAGAAAACCTGCCATGTTAATATTATAGATATGCATCTGTTCTCGTTATTTGATGCTTTTCTTCTTCACTGAAGACTCCAATTCTCTTAGTCACAATTTTCAGAAAATTTACATTCTTAATCCTAGTGTAGCAACTGGTTATTTCAGTAACGAATTCTGTGGCACTGACTGAACCAGGTTTCGTTATTAACATAAAAATCAAATTCTGTGCATATACATGTATGTTTGTTCACTAGACGAAAGCACACAGCTGAACTTCTCTGCCTGGTGCCTTCATTAGGATCGAAAGAACAAACTGTCTCCTCCCATATACCGTGAATGGTCGTAATTCATGGGACCAAACAATGTCCTCAACGGCACATCGTGATTTATATCTACATCAAACTTTACTTGAGGTATTCACCTAACCAAATTAAGACAGTAGACTGTATACACTAACTGGTCTTAATTAATTTGATAAAATTTACCAAATACCCTTGTGGGTCCTCAAATCCACACTATCGGACCAATCTAAACCAAACTTTAAATGGCTTTCATTTGACCAAACGAACATAGTAAAATGTAGCTGGTCCCAAACATCTACATTTACTGGCCAGATTTCATGGTACACCTTCCACATATTTTTGATTCGCACCAACACGTAATAGGCGTAGCAACTAGTTATTGAAAGCACAGAATTTGATCATGGTCCCTGGCAGCTTCATTAGTATAGCACCCGATCGGTAACTGGGAAATCTGTGCTATTTCCAGCTAGGATGCAGATTTTAACTTACTTCCATAACGTATATTAGGAATCAACAATTACATTTCAATTAGAACTTTCCCAATTTCTAAGGGGGCTATACGATTTAAATTTTCATCAAACTTTTTTATTAAACATTGATTTTAACGAAGGCGTTTAAGAACTGGGACACTCATACTGTTATTTCGTTAAAGTTTCGATATTACAGTGATAGTTCAAAACGTCGGTATTTATGAGTGCTTGAAATATGTTAGTCAATTAGACTGAAGTGTTTGGCAGAATTTATATGGAGAAAAAAGGATGATGCAAATGAGATCAGAATACTTATTCACACTAAAAGTAACACAGAGGTTTCGTTCAAACCTCCAGGGTTTTCTACTGTACTCAGTTATTCTGATCACATTCCTTGAAGATATTTCCCTGAAATATAGGTTTTTATGAAGTATGGTTTATCATTTATACAATCGTCTTCTATTGTCTATGAATGTCACAAATAAGACTTGAATACACGCTTCACACATACCTTCCCGTGGCGCTGGCTTCTCGGTGGGGGAGACCACTTTGGTGGAAGGTTTGCGTTGGACTGCTAACCAGCCAGAGGGTGGCACAATAAAAAAAAGAGAAAGAGAAGAACGTGTATTCATGCAACATGCTGCTGCCATTAATCCACATTAACATACGCTGTGAATGAGTGACCCTTACGCATCTCTCATCTTACAACTTTGAGAAATAAGCCTTATGCTTATTTACGCACTTCGAAATATTACTTGATTCTATGAAGTTCTCATCAGAGTATGGCCGTACGACGTGTTAACACTATACAATTGTTCATTTTTGATTCAAGATTTTCAATTCTTAAGCAGGTTCTATTTCATCTCTGGCTGTTCTTCGGTACATACAATGGATTAATAATACGCTTATCAAATTGAACGTAGCATTTGAAATCTTACAGTAAGTCCCTGTTGAGTTACCACACGAAGTTTACAAAGAATCTTAAATTCAATCCCAATCGTAATATGTACTCAAATGTAATAATATGCTTCAGGCAGTACTCAAGCTAGAAAGCGGCACGCGGCGTCACTAGGTACTGATCTTGCAACGTTTTCTTCTGCCAACACCCCCTGAGAATTTGAACTCTTTCGTTATCCTTGCTTTAATTTCGAACTTATCTCACTCAAACTAGTATAAAATCGCGCGATTCTTTACAAGCACCCGTTTTACATCCAAGTATTTTGAACTATTGCTCAATACCGATTTATACTTAGCTTCAGCATTTTTTAAGTAACTACGTGCCTCCATATTTCAAATAACTACACACAGAATGTAGAAACAGTACTTTGCGATTCATTTTCTAAACATTTTGGTGAACTCTTAATCAAACAAAATTGAAGCATATGGCTTATTTCCTGTACTTAGATGCTATGACTACGATCTTGATCACCCTTCAACAGCTACTAGACACCAGCCAACAGTTATATATAAAAAAAAAAATACTCGAACTTCAAATAAAAAAGTAAATTAATAAATTATCCATGCTACACCAAATTATTAAAATAAACAAAACATTCCAAAATATTAATCATTCTCAACTCTAAAAGAAAAAGTAACAACAAAAAGTAATTAATTTTTCGATATCTGTAACTTAAAGTATGCAACAAACCATAACAAGCAATTAGTGTTAAACTAAATCTTAAAAGAAAAAGAAAAACATTCAGCTCTTCAAAGCATGCAGCATGTTAGTTGCAATAAGATTACAATCCAGCAGAGTCGAGGAAAGTATTACACAATGCATTATTTATTAGTAAATCAGTTGGCATTCTAGCAATATCGACGTTCTTTGCCCTATCAAAAATTAATACTATTTATTACGTAAGAATTTTATTCTAGAATCTCCTGTTAAAAATGTTCCTATCTACAATTTCCCAATAATAATTCTGAAGATTTCTTTCACTTCAAAGTGTGTAAAAATACGAAAATCTCCGACTCCCTCCCTAAAACAACTACAATTCTGAAGTATTCAAAGATATATTGAACGTGAAGAGGCCTTGATTGTTCATTGTGTTACGTACAATAGTTCTACTAGGCTCTTGGAAGCTACATATAAATTGTAGCTTTCTAGTTATATATATTCTCGCCGTCGGAAAGTAATAAAAAGAGATTAAAATATTAGGTGAATTAGACTATTCAGTATGTCAAATTTTCTTGACGCTGGTCCAAACATGAATAACATGGGTCATAATGAAGTTTGTACTTGCGTGTTATCTATTTATATTTTAACTTATCACTCTTCGACACTTCCCGACGATGGGAGTATAGCACTCTTGAAAGGCAGGAAATAGTTAGCTTCAAAAAAGTATGACAAACGTAACAGAGAATATACGGGCTAGTTTCGGCCTAGCATGTCAATGGTGTCTACTAATTTTGTGAATCGAAATTCTTTAAGTTTTCCAAATTCCCTGGATTCTTAGTATACTGGAACATTTAAATAATACGCAATGCCGTTTTTTTTTTTTAAATCCCACCACCATCCAGTCCAAGCATCGTGTACATTATTGGTATTTCACACGTAGAAAAAAAAAAAAACAGAGGATTTTAACACATTGACAAATCGGGTGGTCAGTATTGGAAATCGAACCCACGACCTCCGCCTTGCGGGACAGTGCTCTTACCAACTGTGGGCACGTCCACCTCATAATTTCCCTGAGTTTCCCCTCATAAATTATAGGTTTCCCTGAGCTTTTCAGATTGATAAAATTCCCTGAGTATTCCAGGGTGGTAGACCCACTGATATCTGAAGAAATAAAACTACCTTATTGCACCAAAATAATGCTTGAGATTTTAAACATGTAGTAAATTTAAGACTGTATTTTAATGTTTTTCGGAGGTGTTTATTCGAGTACCGCTTTGGGTTTAAAAAACAAAATTAACCCTTACATGACGCACTTTCGACTAACTTAACGCTTTTCATTTGTTAATCTCGAACAGGCAGCATGACTTAATGCATTTAACAAGTTCTACTGGATTGGAGTTGCAATCAAGCAAATCATAAACATAATTAATGAGGCAACGCAAACTGAATGTAAAGAGTTAAATACAACAAAAGAAGAACGTAATTACAGAAAATTAATTTTTAAAACAAGGATTCAAGCTAAAACATTTTTAATAACAATACACCATACGGACACACAAAACAGTTACAGAGTTACATGTTAGAAATCAACTTTTTGTTACATCAATTTGAAAAGAAGTATGTTAGTAAGATGAAAGAAGTGCACAAATTCATTTTTCAGGTGTACTTTCAAGTCTTGTAAACACAAATAAAGCAAAATATCGAATGTCCAGTTGCTGGAGCCAGAGTTTATATATTTTTCTGAAACAGTTTTTCTTCAATACTTGGATATCTCAGTACAGTTAATTTGTATCTTACATTTACATGCAATACTGAAGCACTATTGATACTGATGACTACAATTACGACGGCTTACTCCTTCTTGTGACCACTGACTGACGTGTGTACATAAAGCTGAAGAGTGAAATTCACAGGTTTATCAATTTAATGACCTATATTATGAAAATTCCGATTCCAGTGCACTGTGCTTATGTAAAAGAACCCAGTGAACCAAGACAACATACTACTCTTTACAGGGATTTTCTATGGAGTTCCACGTCGTGTCTTCAAAATATAATGAAAATTTATGGATTTGTCGTAGTCTTTTTTGTTACTTGAAATAGTCACTTTTACTGAGCACGTAAGACAGTATATATATTAAAATCCGGCCAGGGTCAATTGAACGAATTGGTTGCGAACCCACTTTACCAAAAACTGTAGGTCCCGTCCTTAGCTCACCAGCTTGTTTAGTACCGTACGTTAATAATAATTCACTCACTCTAAGAGTAATTGATAGTTGCACATTTACAGTAGAAGAAATGTGTAATACAAGCAAGTTCTCGCCTGCTCTGCCTGTATAAGTAACAACTTCGATTTGGAATCAACTTTAGCTACACATGTAATTTCTCTGTACTTGAATTAGTTTATTAGAAAGCTGTCACAAAATCAACCAGATTTAAATTAATCCTAGACTGTGCTAATATAGTCTCAACGATAAACAAACATTTTGGGTCACGACTATTACACAAGTGTACTGAACTTGAAGTCCTGAACTTACTAAAGAACATTATCGTTGTTCCTTATGGACTACTGGCATGTAAGCTACAATGAACACTACCTAGAATAAATCCTATAAATCAACAGTACGCTAACACAATTTCCCTCATTTACAGAACTTTAACATACTCAAATTTTAACTTCAAGAAACTATGCTTTGAATGTAAATATTGAAGAAAAACCTTAAATCAGAAAAAGTATACTCAACTCATTGCATTAGTGTCAGACGAATCACACACAGCACTCTTGTGTCTTGTTCAGTTCAGTTAAGCAAGTGTGGGATTACGTTATTACGAAAAAAATAAAAATGTAAATAAAGGTTTCTGCCCCGTCACTTTCAAGTTTATGAATCTTAGGAAAATTAGGGTGACAGTATACAAGGTTTCGTATAATTCTTCGTAATTATACAAACATAAGGACAAAGGGCCACCACAGGAAAAAAACAGGTTAAAAAAATTACCAGCACCTTTAGAGAGACGATTTTCTTCTCGCAGAAAAAAGTTTTTAAGCGTAACTGTTAAAACATTTAACCGCACACTCAAGTTCACCTGTTTACTTCTTGTAAAAGCAGCCTACCTTCATGTGGTTCACCTGTATCCTTTTCACCGTTTATCTGCGGTTGTTCTCCCTCTGGAGACTGTTCACCATCCACTCTGTAAACAGAAATAGTAGTACAAAATTCAGCATTAGCTACTGAACTTAAACACACTGAAAACACGATTGAAGATACCACACAAGACAAAACATTTTATGGAAGTACTAGTTTACAAGTTTAAGTACAAGTAAGGAAGTACAAGTTTAAGTACTAGTAAACTTGTATATCAACTAATGTTTTCTACTGAAATTAATATAATGAATTTTACATACACGCATACATTTTATTTCCTACGTAGGGAGAGCACACACTCGCGTAAATGTGAAGTTCTCTCGCTTTGTTCAATTTGTTGCTCCTTTCATGGAAATAATTCATGCATCAAAGGTGAAGATTTTGCACATTTATTCTTTCTCAAGTGTCTGTTCAACTCATCCTAAAGACAGAGAACATGTGAACTCAATTTCCAACTAGACTGCTTTTGTGGTCTGGACTAGACAGTACTGAAAGAGAATATGGCTGGCTTACAAGAAAAGAAAATATCCCTAATTATCCGCAGTAGTGTACATCAAGCTAACATCTTGTTAGAAATGTTCCCCGAATCTCCATTAACTAATTATTTATGAGAATAAACACTTCAATCCAAATAAGACAATACCCAACAATTGTGTTTATCTAAATTAATAACCTATTAATCGATAGTCTGTAAAGTAATCGTTTTGACTATATCATGACCCTCTAAGTGTACTAGAACAAATACAGCAGTTTCCCGTAAGGGCTGAAGGTGTCACTTTTTATTGCAAAACGATAACGAAATCGCGTTTTGTCGCTTCGGGACTATCGGGAACTCGGGACTCTGTTATAAACCTTTCACATCTCAGCGGCTTTTACAGGACTATTCACACGTCAAACTAGAACAGTAGCTCTAGGAAGTAATACAAATGACCAACATAGCTTAAAGAACACATATGAAGAGCTGTTCCAGCTTTAAAGTATCACACTATCATTTCCTTGGTCTATTTGAGGGAAAATTGGAACCACAATATTAGGACGTTAGCTCATAATGACTCGAAATCAGTCTATATAACAGATTGTCCAGAACTTGGTTGATGTTCAAACTGCATAACTATTTAAATGTGAATTGATGTCTTGTGTATAAATCATTCGGATCGAAAGCTAATGACTGTTTAATCCGGACATCTCTAGTGTTTCTAATGCCACAGTAACAGTAGAACTTTCAACTACGGTCTTCATTTCTAACGTATGTACTGTTGCACAACGGCCGTTGACAGGACAGAAAATTTAAGACTTTTGCACCCCATGTAAGCATGAGAAATCATTAATATTCGCATCTTGTTGCTTCGAGGGGGAGAGTGCTTTGAGACAACAAGAACTAATTAACGAGATATGCAAAAGTTGCAAATGACGAGATCAACAGAACTTGTGTCGACGTCCCCTCTAGCTGCATTTCTCGCCTCCATTT
>JAGDQP010024352.1:0-28056 GCA_022664845.1 Lepisma saccharinum | reverse complement strand
CCTTGTTTGGAATATTACTAATAGCTTTTTTATCACTAAAGATGATTAAAATTATGGTGAATAATTGACTTCAACTAATATTGAAGGGTATTGCTGAGTTGTAAGAGAAAATGTACTGAAAACTGAATTCTGAAACTATGGAACGGGTAGAAGAAGTAGTATTAATGATTCTTTATATTTCTAATAGTTTTAAAATCAAGCAATCTCTACGTCCATAACAAGTAAATCTGCACGCCGAAGGAAAGCTTGTCAAACGTCTATTCCTAGAATAAATCATGTCATATGTTTACATGTATATGGCGCAGGAAGATATGTGGTTACGTTCAAAGTTTTGCAAGCAAGAGTTTCCTTGTGGAATTCTCGGTGGGGATATATTGAATGTATTCGTTCGGAAACCACTTAAAACTGTAGGTCCATCTTTTAGGATTTTAACATTATTTCCACCCGACTAAAGAAATGACAAATTATCATCGATTTAATTTGTCCTGGGATTTTCGAGTCACAAATCTATCTGCAGGCCTATACGATCGATCACCAAGAAAGCCAAAACTAAAACTTACTTTGCAAGGTAATTGTCAAATCTCGTATTTTAGTTGCATTCAGATACTGATAAGCAATATTGCTAATAAATAATTGGTACTTAGTCATAGAATTCAATCATGTGCTGATTCATATAATTTTGGTCTTCGCTTTTCAAACAACATTATTGTCAGTTATTTCTGTACTTAATACAAGTTACAGAGTGAATTCAAAATGCTATAGAGTGACACATACATTAATTATGTGGATAGAAATGGGCAGAAAATTAAAATTGAGTGTTTTCAGCGTAACTGGTAACTGCTCGGAAGTGAAAAATGAAATATTTATAATAAACCAGCATGAGAGCAATATAAAAGAAAGTATTCGCTGACTCATTTCTATTTCTTTTAATTTATTGTAGAATCACTTAGAAATTTATTTGAATGCCACAAACAGACTTTAAAGTTGATAAGGACAGCTTTGTTAGTCGGTAGAATTCTTTTATTTAACAGTTTTCTTTAACACTGGGTTGTCCTTTTGTCGTAGTCGGAAACATGTGTGTTAGGCTTTACATAACCCGTAATTCTTAAGGAGTTCTGTCCCTTTGCAAGTTAAATTATGTGACGTTATCTTGTGGCGGAAACGATAAGCAAGTTGTTGGTTGTTCCTCTTTCATAGTGTCTTTCTATTGTCTTGCTCAGATACCACACCCTCAACACAGATAAAAACAGAAGTTGATTTTATTCAAAAAGTCACAGATCCTTTGAACATCCTAAAATTGTTTCGAGAAAAAAACACCTTAAACAGTGTGGATTTTTCCTGCAATGTATCGTAGATAAGGATACGGAAAGTTGTTTAGGCTTTCTATATGGTCTAGTTGGTCCAGTTATTTGGTAATTCACAAGGTAGAATAAATAGGATGTAGCCTAGGTAGCGAAAGCTCTCCCTAACTTCGGACAAAATAAATACCTAATTTCGTTATTACAATTTCCTACTAGAAAGGAAATCTAAGAATTTAAAAGTTCTGGTTCATACAAACCATGAAAACGTTGTGAAAAATGTGGGATTACTCCCTAAATACTTGCATCAACTTCGACAAAAAGCAAGGTTGAGAGCAAATTTTCCTTTAAGTATTGCAATTATTCGAATATGAAATCAAGTACAGCAAAATACAAGTAATACTGCTTCTGTAATCCGCCTGACCCTGCACGTACAGGATTATAATTAATCTAGAGCCAGTTCTTGTAAAATTTAACATACCAGGCTGTTGAAATTCAATCCCAAAGTGCTATATTCAATTACACTTAGTGGCAACCTACTGAACAACTGCAGACGAAAAAGCTGATGATAGGCTGGAATCATACATGTTCTATATTCTTCCAATGATTAAATGAAGAAGCCATACTAATTTGGTGGAGATATGTCCAACAATGTGGATTTAAGGATCCAGAATGTACAAAACATATTAAACTAGAAATGAGGCCCCTTAGTATATACACAAGAGCGAAAATTCCACGGGGTTGCTATTGTGAAGGATTTTACTAATCGCCAATGGATATTTTTATAGGTCTATAAGAAATATTACATGAGAAGAAAAGCAGAACTTAAGTCAATTGTTGTATCAAATATATATATATATATATTTGTCCGTTCTATGTTTATTGTTTAATGTTATATTTATTGTTTCCTTTTTTAGCAGATGTAGGGTGCGATTCACCAATTTTGTTAAGAAATAACGAATCGTTAAATAACTTTGAAATAACTTTAAATAGCTTCACTAAAATTATATTATGCTTTAATGAGATCTGTTTTAGAATACGGCAGTTTTATCTGGTTCCAACATCAAAAGACATATCAAACACAAATTGAAAATTTTTATAAGGAAATTTCTTAAATGGATTTGTTTCAAAAATATAAAACATGAAATACACAATAACTCCTACGACAATCTATTTAAATATTAAATGTGACAAAACTCAAGAAAATACGAGACATAACTGACAGTATAATACTACACAAAATTTTAAATGGCTGTAATTATTTGGTAACTAATTTATGTTTATTTGTACCAAGGCGAAGAGGCAGACTGACACCTCTATTTTATCCTAAGGGCTCAAAGGTAGATCTCCATAAATTTTCACCGTTGATTCGTGCGCAGAGGTTGTATAATGATGTCATTGTGAAGGTTGATCTTGATATTCTCAATATGTCTCTAAGTGAATATAAACGGCGCTTAATATCTCACTTAGCTGATTAAAACAGTGAAAGATCATACTGTGAAATGTATGCTGTTTGTAGATTTATTTATTGATTGATTGATTGTAGATTGATTGTTTATATACTCATGTATGTGTATATATATATTGTTTATATGTTTACGTATATGTTTATGTTTATGTATATTTATGTATATGTATATTACTTTTTGATTATGCTGTATGCCTATCATGTCCACTTTTTGGAACTTTTGGTTCTGTAATAGACAAATACATAAATAAAATAAAATAAAATGCATTAATTTCGTTAACTAGCGCTTTGTTAAACTCTTAACGAAGATTCGTGAAATCAATCAATCAATCTATCTATCTATCTATCTATCTACCTCATCATATTCAGCCGTTTCCATCCACTGCTGGATGAAGGCCTCCCTCTTTTCGTTCCACATATCTCGGTCTGTTGTTATTCTCATTCAGGTAGCTCCTGAAAAACACTTGATTTCATCTACCCATCTTACATTTGGACGTCGCTTCGGTCGTTTCTTCTCTCTAGGAATCCAATGTAGTACATTTGTCGTCCACCTTCCATCTGTTCGTCTAGCTATGTGACCGGCCCATCTCTACTTCATCTTCTTCGCAGTCTTGAATACTTCCTCTAACTTTGTGCGCGAATCCATACATTTGTCTTCCTGTCCCTCCTGGTTAATCATAGCATGCATCTCTCCATTGCTCTTTGTGTGAATCTCAATCTTTTAGTCATCTGCGCATTCAATGTCCAAGTTTCACAGCTGTACATCATCATAGGTAAGACAGATTATACATTTTCGCTTGAAACACATTGGTATTTTGCTTTTGAAAATAAAGTGTAGTCTTCCGAACGAACTTCACACCACTTTACATTTTCTATTAATATCATCAGTCAAGCTGGTTTGGATAAACATACTCATTAACTATGCCTATTGTCTCTCCGTTAATCTTTACTTTCTTCTTTGGAGCATGTTGAATGTACATTACTTTTGTTTTACTTAAGTTCATTTTAAGGCCTACTTTCGAACTCTCATTACTCAGTTCTTCCATTCTGGTTTGTAGTTCGCCTGCACTTGAAGCAAACATTACTATATCATCAGCGAACCATAGGTGATGAAGATATTCGCCATTAATTTCAATTCCAACTTCATCCCAGTTTAAATTTTGTAACACTCTCCAGGACCGCAGAAAACAATTTTGGAGAAACTGAATCTCCTTGCCTTACCCCTTTTCCAACTTTAAATTTGTCGCTTTCTTGATGTGGTCTAATGACAGATGTGTCAGTCAAGTAAATGTCTCGCAGTAAGTTGATGTATGCACTTTCGATGCCTTGACGTTCAATTGATTTAAGTACTGCTGACAAGTAGAAAGAATCGAAAGCTTTTTCAAAACCTATGAATCCCAAACTTAGTGGAAGTTCATATTCATTAGTCCTTTCCATAACTTCATTCAATGTTTGTATGTGGTCCATTGTGCCAAATCCACGACAAAATCCGGCTTGTTTCCTTCCCTGGTTAAAATCCAAGTCTCGTTCAATACAATTCAAAATAACTTTCATGAACGTTATATGTAGAACTCACAGTAAATTAATTGGTCTGTAAATTTCGACGCGTTCTTTGTCCCCTTTGTTGTGCAACAAATTGATAAGAACATTATTAAAATTTGACGCTATTTCTCTCTTCCTCAGGCACATCGAGAATAATTTAGCAACTTCCTCTTTCATCTTTCACCTCCCCATTTAAACATCTCTCCTGTGAGTCCATCTTCTCCTGGTGATTTTCCGTTCTTCATCCCTCGAAGTATTTTGTCTACTTCTTCTTTCATCATGTCTGGGATATCTACATCATTTTCTCCTGAGTCTTCATTTGCTAACAGTTTATCGGAGTAGTACAATTATCTGCAGAAATTTTCAAATATGTTTATAATTTCTTCCTTATTCGTGTTACGGTCACGTGTGGTCTCTTAACTGCAATTATTTGTTTTTCCCTACCATGAGATACTGTTTGGTTTTCTAAAGGCTCTTGTTTTCCTCGATTGTATTTCTTAGAAGATTTTCGTTATATCTTCGTACATCCTCTCTTATTCTCTTCCTTACGGTTTTATTTAGTTCTATGTACTCAATCCTCTTTACGTAATTTTCATATTCTTTCGTTTCTCTTCTTTTCTTCATTAAGAGTTTACTTTCTTCTGAGATTTTTGCTCTCTATTTTCTTTCTGGTGCCTGCTATTTCCTTGGCTGTTTCTTTTATTATCTCAGTCAGTATTTTATTTCTGCTATTGATGTCTCCTTCATCCTTTAACTATTCAAAGGCGCTGAATCTGTTGCTTAGTTCAATCTCGAATGTTTGTATATGTTTCTTTAGATTTTCTAGATCTAAACCTGGCGGTTTTCCTCTTATAAGCTTCTTTCTCTCAAGTCTAGTATTTAGTTTCAGCTTACATCTTATCATCTTATGTTCATTCGAGACTTTGAAAGTTTCAGAACAGGCACATCTTGCATATTTTCCCTGTTATTCGTTAGAACGTAGTCTATTTCGTTTTTGGTCCCATTTGGACCTTACCATGTCCACTTCCTCTGGGGCGGTTTCTTGAAAAAATTATTGAAAATGAACAGTCTGTTGGCTTATGAGAATTCCACTAACTTCTCTCTCTCTCTCTCTCTCTCTCTCTTTTTTTTTTTTTTTGCCGAATCCAAAGTTTCCCGCTTTCGTGTCACTGCTCTGCCTGGTTTGTACTTTCGCATTGCAACCTCTTTTACAGTTTTGTAATGTGATTTGCTACTGTCCAAAGTCTTCTATATCTCTTCGATTTATTCCTCCGGGTGTGAGGTTGTCGGAGCATACACTTGTATAGTTTCCAAATTGTATATCTTGTTTATCTTTATTACTAGCTGTGCGATTCTATCTGGGATTCCTTCAATTTTTGTGATCCGTGTCTTCAGGTCCTTACTAATTATAAAGCCAACGGCTGTCGGTTTTCCATTTTCTGTTCCTTTCAAGTTGAACGTGTGCCCTGACGATAGTTCCAACTGTTCTTCATTCTTTCTCCACACTTCTGATGGTCCTATGATGTTTCACTTAATCCTTGATAGTTCATTCTTCAAATCTTCTAATTTGTCATCTCCTGCAAGTGACTGACAATTTAGAGTCGTCACGTATAGATCCGTTCGAGTTGCTGTATCGGTGTCCTGGCAGTATACAATCTATACCCGGGCATTTTGATCCTCTGACTTCCTGCAGGACTGCCGGCTGCATTCCGTCCTCCGGGCAATGATTACCTCCGGGGTTGTTTCCTTACTTGTACCATCATGTGTAAAGAAAGGTGGAGTGCAAACATTTGACTCACCATGCTGTCTGCTAATGCGGGTTGGTGAGCATCCCATCCATGTTTGTTCGCCAAGCAGTTGCTTGGGTACTAACAGGCCCCACGACGTGAACGTATGGATTGGGCATTAGGTGTCTACCCCGGTCTGTTCCCGTAAGATTTAGCAAGAGGAATTAAGGGGTCTTCTCCCAGGTAGTGGCAGAAGCCTTTTGGGGTGACAGTCCCGGTTTGCCAGTCCTGTCCCGGTTTCCCTTTCATCTTTCTATCTATATACAGGGTGTTACAAAAAGACACGGTAAAAATGCAGGAGGAGATTCCGTATTGGTAGACAAGTAAAAAAGGTTCTATGCACATATGTGCGGGAATGCATCGTTACAAAGCTAGAGCCAATTAAATCCCTTGACGGTGTGAAATAGTCAGGTACGTATGAGCAGAGTCGTGACTGATACATTAGCGAAACTAGGATGAAGCACAGGTAGGAACGATATCAGTTATGCCCATTGTGCGCTGGTAAAGAATCAGAAGAAGGCATTTAAAAAAAAAACAATATTAACAAAAAGTGGTACGTGTAATTGCCGCATGTTAAACTGCAACACGTGTACAAATGGTACAGTGACCAAAGCAAAACCACACATACAGAACAAAATTATCCAGAAGTCACAAGAGGAAAAATCATGCGGGGCGATAACCACGAACAGTCATTGTTCTGCATCACCAGCGCCACAAAATCGATGCACATGTGTGTTTGCAAGGGCATGGAATTAAATGCAGACGTAGTACCTTACAGTAAATGTTGAAAATGTCCACCTTCAGCCTGAATGCAAGCCTCAACCCTTCGCCCCATTGATGCACGAACGCACTCCCAAAGTCCAGGGGCACGTGTTATCTCGCAAGCTGTGTCGATACGAATACGGAGCGTCTCCACAGTATCCACAGGGGATTCGTAGACCAGACTTTAAATGCCCCACAGGTAGTAGTCCAGGGGATTTAGATCTGCTGAGCGTGGAGGCCACGCAACAGGTCCTCCTCACTCTAGCCATCTGCCAGGGAATACGTCATTTAAATACTGCCGAGCTGTAACACTGAAATGCGCGGGCGCACCGTCATGTATAAAATGAACAAAGGACTCAGAACCAGTGGCACGTTATCCAATACATCTGGAATGTGGGTTTCCAAGAACTCTCGATAGTTGTTTCCTGTCATTCGCTGCGGGAGTATGTATGGGCCGAGTAAAGGGTTGCCGAGAATACCACACCACACATTCAGGACAAACCTTTGTTGATGTCCTCCCTGCCTAATCGTATGAGGATTCTCTTCCGCCCAGACATGTACATTATGGTAATTGAAGACGCCTTCTCTTGTAAACTGAGCCTCATCTGTAAACCCTATTGTAAATGGGAAGATGGGATTGACGGCACATTGCTGGAGGTACCGTTGACAAAAGCGTACTCGTGGCGGATTTTCGGCTGGTGATAAATCCTGCACTCGCTGAAGGTGATACGGATACAGGTTCGCTCGACGACAGACGCACCATACCTGTACATATTTTACATGTAGTCTCCTCGTCTGCGTCCTCTTCTGTTTCACAACACTTCCGTCACTTCAGCTCACATTTTACACAGCTCTGATTTAAGTACGTTTCTTCATGTTAATAACTACGAGATGTTACTGTCGAAATGTTCTCCTCGCTCTGATAGTGCGTCCACAGCTTCCCGCACCTGTCGGTATGATGCTCTCTTTTAAGTTGTAACTAATGTCAGCACGTTGTCCTTCACTGCTCATTGTTTGTACGCCATAGCTCTAGCTCTGTAACGATGCATTTCCGTACAAATATTCATAGGACACTGCATTTTTGCCGTGCCTTTTTGTAACACCCTGTATATGATGTTTGTGTTATCATCAGGCAAAAAGCGCTTGATTGATTGGAATGATTTGTCGCACATGATCAGACATTGAATCTCTGAAAAGTTATGATACCAGTTTGATTCTAAAATTGTTATCTTCAGAGATATAGCTTGGATTCAAAATGGCGGACCCCAAAATCCATTTTCCACACCCTTTGAACTAAAGATACGAATTTGGCTTAAGGGTGTATTATCAATAATAGTTTAAGCAAATGTTACATCATCCTTAAAAGTCGCCATCTTGGATTCAAAATGGACGCCCAAAAACCATTTTCTACATCGTTCGAGCTAGAGAAATGAAATTTTGTATGAAGGTGTACCATTACAAGTAGGTTACAATAAATGGTACACACTTTCGCTATTTGGCGCAGAACTCCCGTGGCTATCGTGGCAGATCTGCACCATGGAGGCGCAGTCCCCAAGATATTTTATATTTAGGACCCACCTTCCGCTCCTGTCTCTCTGCATTCTTTACTCAAATTGAGTTTCGGGTTTCCAAGGAAACGCGCCACAAGCAGTTGTTCGCTTTCCTCAATTTGGGACAAGCTGTCCATAGAAATTTTCGGATTACCTGAGTTCCGGCAGTCCGAGAAGCTCCTTTGTTCCCTTCGTCTTGGACTCAGGGTGGTGCGGGACTTTTTCTTTACCAGGCGCTTAGAATGTAATCCTGGTCTTGTGTTTGAAATTTGATGGGGAATATTATATTTTTTTCTTTAATATTTATATATTTTATACAAAATAATATTTAACATTTATGACAAAAGCAAGACAACACAAAAACATTGACTTCAATATGGCCTGTAAAGATACGAAGAGAAATGTTCTGATTAGTATCTTAAAAATTTCAAAACTTAATACTAAGAACATTTCCTTCTTCGCAATTTGGCACTCCGCTCTGTACCTACCGGACATTGTTGCTGGATTGCAACAACATATTCACACTTCACTTTCACTCAAGTTCCATTCGCACTTCACTGTTTTCGTATTGTTTGCATTTCACTTTGTTTTCGGGTTTGCTTATGTTCATATTGTATATTTGTTTATTGTTTTAGTTCATTTTAGTCCGCGATGGGATTTTGCACGCATCTAATTTCTCGGATGGTAGGCCTCTCGGATATCAGGATGTTGTTTTTTGGTCATTTTCTTTATGTACCATTTCTATCCCCCCCCCCCGAAAATACTGTTTTCCTGTGATATGACGAGATTTTGTTAGAGAGTTCCCGGAGGACAGGTTTACACATTATACTCCGTGGGTTTGCATCTTATCTATATCTTTTAGGCATCTATGGATCATTCCGGCATATAGTTGTGCGAAATGCGGTAGGGAGTCGACCAGGTCCTAAATTGAAAGTACCATCTCGGTGCATGCTTAATGTGGCTGAGGAAAATACTGGGAAAATCTAAGTCAGGACAGTCAGCCGCCGTTATCAAAATGAAGACCTCCCGAACACGAAACCAATGCTCTATCAAGTAAGGTACGGCCGCACGAAACAAAACATACACGTATTGTTGTTTATCACCAGGGTTTAGAAAGTATGCAAAATTGCCGCGCCGGGGCCACAAATTATTAGATTCGGCCACCAGGAGTGTAGCCAATTTTGGCCCCCAGTTCTTTACTCTAAATTATCAACTTTGCGGGTATCAAAACAGTGCTTCCGTTCACCACTGTCCTGTATTTCACCTTAGTGATACACTTGCATTATTTTATATGCATTTTGGGCTCGCCCTCTTATGTACTGCAGTTTGCTCCGACGCGCTGTGACGCAGCAGTGTGAGTGTCCAATACAATTAGTAATTTGCCACCGCCATTCAATCTCTCCTTCACTGGAATGCGTTGCCGTGTTCTTTTCACAATCACAACCTTCACAATTTATGTAAATGGCAATAAAACAATATATTATACGAGTATCAGGTCATCAGTGATTACAAATGGCCAACACAAAATTCTACAGGTGGCCTCATTGGATTGAAGCGTAAAGTGGGTTTGAAGGCCATTTTATCCAGTGTATACCTGGACGTCAAGGGGATTTTATCCCCTTCACCCTCAGTAGTGATAATATTACAATCCTCAGGATTTCAGGGGAGGATGGGGGGCGTGATCTCCCCTTAGGATTTTGTACACAACACATGCATTTACGCCCCTCCCTCCCTGGTATTTTTCAGAGTTTGTAAAATATGTCGTAGAAGGAGGTGGTACTACTGTATCAAATTAATATTTTTTTTGATCGACTACCTTAAAATTACAGTAATTATAATTTATTAAATGTCTCGAATGATAGCAATACGATAAACATTCAGTGTTCAGCATGGTAGGCACTATTGTCCATATGCAATAGATATGTGTATATATGTATTCTATGCAATGAAAGGAATAGTAACAATATGTAACGATAAATCTTTAGCATGGTACCCATTTTTTGTACATATAGTGTATATTCGATGCATAATATGTTAAATTATCATTTACAATTTAGTTACTTTTTATGGTTCTTCTAACAAGTAGCGGAAACATTCTTCTAATTTGTTAAGGTTTCCGATAACTTGGAGTCTTAGTGGAACACTACAGCATCCCTGTACATAGTGTATAATGAAACTCTAGAGAAATAGCAAGATTACCTACGATATTCTGTTAATAAATTAGGATATTCGACAATCATGATCAAATCAGCATCAACTGTAACAATTATAAGAAATAATTTTAAATGATACATAAAGCACTCGCTCTATACTCAATATACACAGTGCATATACTATTGAAGATTTATAAATACATTCAGCCCTGTATGAAAGACAAATTGGACTTGCTTAATAACTGTCTCTTGATTTGAATCCCGAACCCTTCGTTTCGTCGATCGGTTTATATAAGTCGATGCTTATAAAATCATATATGGTGCAATTATGCATGCCTTCTTCTTCCGTATCTTTAGGTAGAAGAAAACAAAGATAAAGGAAACGAAAGATTACGAAAGAAGCAAGAAAACAATAAACACAACAAGATCAGACCATTAGCTATTTTGCATTGCTAATTTTCCTTACTTGTACCTCCTTCTACTTTCTTCATTTGTTTTTTCTCTTCATTTCCCCTTTCCTCATCAGGATGAATGAGGAATAGTAGAGGAAATCAGAAATCTGCGAATAAAATGACTTTGACATGCAAATTACTTTTAGTATGTCTTGTTTTCTTAAAACAAGGAGCCATTAAGAAAGAAAACATAATAACGAATGGACTGAAGGTCATTTTGAGGTGTTACCGCCACCTTACTGTGTGGCAACCTAACATCAAACAGGCTGTCCGGTTTCTAATAAAGAAACGTGTTTATGTTAATGTAACGATCTTGCGCTCTTGAGGATGGACAATTGAATACGGAATCAGAGCAGCCGCGTCCCCTAAATGACTGGAATATATACCTGGACCCCAATTTGACGCATAATGTTGATATACCTAGTCGGGTCTTAAGTTGATTCGCAAACTTGTACGAAAAATTCAAGTAGTTAGGAATGATGTATAAAAATATCCTAGCATTGATGTAAAACGGTAATGTTGGTTGAACTTACAACACCATTGTTTTACTTTGTTTCTTGCAGGGTGAAGATGGAATGGGGAAAGAAAGAGGATCATATCGCAGTTCTGGTCTTACACAAGTGCGGACAGCCTCCGACGACTATTTTTAGGTCACTGCAGAAACTGAACCTTACACAAAAATTTGTTTATCGCACCATACAGCGATATAATGAACCATCATCTATCGAGGATAAGCTTCGCACTGGTAGACCTCGTTCGGTTAGGACACCACCTGTCGTTAAGGCAGTGACTGTACGAATCGCCCGAAATCTGATCGGTAAGCAGAAACTCATGGCCTTGCAGATGAACATATCGCGGTCATCAATGAAAAAAGGAGATCAATGAAGACCTGGGATTAAATGCCTATCGCAGAAGGACAGGCCATCGGTTAAATCAGCGCTTGATGAGAATGCAACGTGAAAGATCAAAGTTGTTCTTGCAGCAGTAGGGGGATAACAAGCATAGACACATCGTGTTTACAGATGAGAAAATTTTCCGTGTTGAAGAACACCTCAACCACCAGAATGATAGAGTGTATGCTACAACCAATGCTGCAGCATATGGAAAAGTTCCCCGAGTCCAGCGAGGTCATCACCCCGCATCAGTGATGGTTTGGTTGGGTGTGCCGTACTGGGACTCCACTGAAGTCTATTTTTGCCAAAAAAAGTGTCAAAACAGGTGCCAATATGTACCAGGAGGACATTCTCGACAAGTTGGAGAAACCTCTTGGCAACACTATGTTAAAAAATAAGCCTTGTATGTTCCGACAGGACTCATCACCAGCTCACAAGGCGAAATCGATTCAGGTGTGGTTTCGTCGCAACAACATTGCGTTCATCACCACGGAAGAATGGTCGTCGTCCAGTCCAGACTTAAATCCTTTTGACTACAAGATCTGGTCCTATTTGGACTAGAAGGTGTGTTCTCAACCTCACATAACTTTCGACCGGTTGAAAACTGCCATAGTGAAATCAGTGGCTAACGCAGACATGAATGTGGTGCGTGCTGCCATTGATGATTTTCCGCGTCGTTTAGGAACCTGTGTCCAGGCAAGAGGTAACCATTTTGAATAAATGTTGTTCACAATTGGTTGTCACTTATCGTTGTTTCATTTCGCAAAACATTTTCATTTTCCTCCGCGTATTTTACTTGTTACAGTTTTCTGCAGTTGGGACAGACAACTGGAGGTATTGTCGTGAAACGTTAGTTTTTCCCGTATGTTTTAAAAAGATGTATAAGACATTGCCTGTGTAATAGTATTACGTGGATGACAAAAAGTTGTTAATTAAATGAAGATACTGCGCAATTGTTCTGCGCATGATTCATTTTCCCTCTTGCTTCACACCCCTCGCTTGGATCCCTTGTATCATAGTTTTTGTTTACTTCCGCGCTCGTATAATATATCCAGCACTCACTGCGTTAATGCGTCTGTTTGCAGCTGAGGCTTGAGATACAAATATCTGTTTTCACGTCTGTGAGAGTCTTTGGTGTTCCTTTGCATTGTATTCAAATCTGCTATTTTTCCTTCCTGCTGAATCAAACTTTGGCTATTTCATCTTTGTTTGAAACAAGTCTTGTGTGTATAAACAGTACGATTTTCATTTCTCTAATGTTCTTGTTAGTGTTGAGGTTTCGTCAAACAAAACATGATTCCGGCATGTTTCTTCACTACTTACTTTACTATTGGGATGACGAAGCTCTTTTACGGAACTGTGTAACTAGCCAAACAAGTATCGATCTGGGACATTACGGATTTTCGGAAGTGTGGAAAGTAAAGAACTAGCGTGGAGTTATTATTGCGAGTTATTTACGGAATCTGGCGAAATGATTCCACAAGATGCATTCGACTTTTTCGGCTTTCTAGTGTCGATGTTTTTACGGAAGTTGATGGTGATAACTCCAGTATTGTTAGCAGTGGTGACATGAACTTAGTGGATGAGACTAATGTGGATGTGGACATTGAAGTTAGCTAAGAAGAGGAATTTACTGAAGGTGAGATGCTTAATATTAATGTACAGCAGTGGACGAAGGATACTATCATGCCTATGATGTATGGTGGTGGGAGAACTATTGATTTTGAAACTATCAGCGGATGTGAAAAAAATATCCAAACTTTGTTTTCCAAGGCCGTAAAATTAGCAGTAATTCATTAGTAAAGTCAATCCCCAACCCTGAGGAATATGTAAACAGTTTATTTAATTTTGCAATGAAACATTTACTTAAAGATGTCGATCCCGATTCCGAATTGTGTTTACGATTGAAAGTTCCAATAGTAAGGAAAATAAGCCATTATACAGATATATTCCATTTAAATTTAAGGCTCATATTACTGTTGACGATATTTTGAGAAAGATTGAAAACGTTCTCAATTCCAACGACTAATTTTTGTTTGGGGATAAAGTGACCGTTAAAGTTGATATTCCCGATCATATTCGTGGTCAAGGACGACATGGTAATGACAAATATGTGCTACTGAAAAAATATTATCAAAAACACATCATTCCGCTGGAATATGTACCTGATTGTCTCGCACGGGCTTTGATATTAGCTTAATTACGCGCCGATAAGGAATTTGAAAATAGATGTTACATGAAGACACATCTAAAGAAGTGGGAGCTGCAGAATTGTGTTACTATGCGGGAGTAGATTTATTGAGTAAAAATGGTGGAAGTATTGAAGATGTAGACAAGTTTCAAAAACATTATGGCGACGATTATTTGTATGTGCGTGATCAAGAGAGACGTAAGTATACGATACTGTATTCGGGACCACCAGCAAAAATGAAATTGATTTTAACATATGAAGACAATCATCATGACGTCATTGAAACAATCACAGCATTTTTAGGGAGTGATGGTATTTGCTATCATTGTCTACACCTTATGAGAATCTTCGGTTCTACAAGTGTAAATATTTATGTAGTCATTGTGAAGAGTACCATGACGATATTGATATTATTAGCGATAAGGGTTTAAAAGGTCTGTATTGTCATCGTACGTTTCCCAATCAGACCTGCTACGATCAACACAAATCCAAAGCCAATGGTAAACCAGTATATTATTATGTGCAACTTTGTCCGCAGTGTGGAGTGAAAATATACAAAGGTAGTAGGGAAACAAAACACGTATGTGGGGAACATTATTGTAAACTGTGTAACATTTATGTCGATGAAACCCATTCGTGTTTTGTTAGACCAAGCAAACCAAAACGAGTATAATTTCCTGTACATTATTTTTTATATAGACACAATGCTACTAGACGCGGATGAAAATTGCGAACGTGAACGTGTACCAAACTTAATTTGCGCATCTCATCGGTACCATGACTGTAAGGATATGGGGCAAAATTATACTTGTAGTATTTGTGGTAATACCGTAAGTCAGAGAGATTTTGTATTTTATAATATGGAAGCATTTGTTAATCATGTCTTGGGACAAGGTTCTAAGTTTCAAAAAGTAGTTGGTCTTTTACACAATGGGTCTGTTTTTGATACATTACTAGTAGGGCGATGTCTTACGGAAAAACAAATTTTGACACCTCACATTATTGCACAAGACAAAAGATTATTCAATTAACTCTAAATAGTATCATTTTCCGTGATACACATTTGTTCACAGCAGTTAAATTATCCAAATTACCAGCAACGATGGGATTGCAAGAAAGTCTTAAGAAAGGATACTTTAGGTACCTTTTAAAAACTCCTAAACATCAGAACTATGTGGGGATTTGGCCAGGCATTGAGTATTTTGATAATGACTCCAGATTTAACTAGGAACGAGATGCAGTTCTTGCGTGGCACAAGGAATGTGTTAAAAGCAAGAAGACTTTTGATTTCTAGAAATAAATCTTGGACCATTGTAAGAATGATGTTTTATTTTGGCACATACATTGATTCGTTTTGGCACATGCTCTATAACCTTTTTGAATTCATTATTCGGAAAATGGGGACAAAGGTGTGATCTTCCAAAAAATCGCATTGTTACTGACCAAAATAGCTTCTTGGAAATTCTACTTTCACGTTAATCAGAAGTTCAACATATAACTCCTATAGGATAAAATAAATTACAAGTAACGTATAAAAACTTTGAAAATAAAAATTGGCTCAAGCTTCTAGCCTTCATATCCTCATGGGTTAGGGTTCATTTATATGAATTACTAGACACTGTTGGTATGGAGAGTCTTATTTATTGTGACAGGCACTCAGCTTTATACGCGCAGATAAATAATGACCCATTATTACTACGCACTGGGAATTACCTGGGAGAATTGACCAAGGAAATAAAAGAAGGATGGGAGATACAAAGCTTTATTGGATTAGGTCTAAAAATTTCAGTTACGCTAAGCAAAATCTTCTTACTGGTGTTTACAAAGTTCGTGGTATAACTTCGTATTATCGAGCGAAAAAAGATATAATTTATGATCACTATTAAAATTGGGTTATTGAAAAGTTAAATAGTCGTTAAATCTTAATCCAATCAGTATCGTGCGCAACCCAGGTTACAAAATCTTTTCCAAAGGACAGTGTAAAATACACCGAATGGTCAATAATAAGCGCCGACGGCTGAATCATTCAAAGAAGATTATTGTACTCTTCTCTACGGATATTGCAATGAATAACTTTGTACAAGTTACAAACTGTACAGTTGTCAACCAAACATTTTTAAAATATGAAACACTTTTTGTTGCAAAGTGAAGACAACTTTTTTGTAAAACCAGAAAACAAACGTAATTTTTTTGTTACGAAAACTTCTTTGTGAAAGTAAAACTAAATTTGTTGTTACGAAAACTCTTTGTAAAAGTAAAACTAATTTTTTGTTCCAAAAAAGTTTGTGAAATCTTTTTGTTACAGAAGCCTTTTGTACAAACTATTTTGTAAAAGTAAAATATATTTTTAACGAAAACTCTTCTTTTTACAAACACTTTTTTGTAAATATTTATTTTGTTAAAGAAAAATTAAAACTATTTTCTTATGCATTTTTATAAAAGTAAAAGGCAATTTTTACTTATAAAATATTTCTGTGAAAGATAAATACTTTTGTAAATCTAAAAACCACAAATCAGTTATGTAATTCTTTTTAATAGATATGTAAAATATTGTCTTCCAATGTGAAGTTGTTAATATAGTCTGAAATAAAAGCCCATTGAGAATTCTTGTTAACTGTTTATTTTAACATCTATTTTCATCGTAAGAAAAATATTTAGTGTGATTCGTCTTTACATATTACTATTTTGTATTACTTTTATCCAATCACTATATTATGTACCAGTTGTTTATTACAACAGTGTTTCACTTGTATGGAAAAACATTACTTTTCAAGACTTCGTATCAACTCTGTAATCACAATATTTTTGTATCACTTGGAAATGTTTGTATATATCTTAATTATCCACAAATAAAAGTTCATTGTTAGTACTTGTTTGGTTCCTATACAAACACCAGTCCCTGTGTATATTCAAACTTAGAACAAGTGGCAATCTTGGTTACTACAAGTCCATGGATGTAGTGTATCTTTCATCTACAAGATTAAGCGAATTCTGTCTCTACATTTCAAGTCTTCTTGTAATTAGTAAGAAAATTATATAACACATCGATACAATCGGTGTGAGATTCAACAAATATCGTGTGTATTTGAGGGAGTTATTGATACGTTCCACATCCGTAGTACAACCATTTCACTGCTTAAGTGTGCACACTCATGGTCCGAGTCAAACGGAATGCCGTGAAAGCACTGATCACAAATTATACTGAATCAAGGTGTCCATTCCTCAAGACTTGTCAGCGCACACTCGACGGTCACCTATGCAAACATACACTCACACTTATCCAGTGTTCCCCTGGTTGACCTCCCGGTCTAAGTTGCAGTTCAATTCTCTTCGCAATTTATTGGCTTCGTCAACCAATTAGATTGTTTTAATTCAAGTGACGTCATTACCTATGACGATTGTGTTTGTGATCCTCTGAAAGGGGGACTTTGCTTAATGAAACCATTAAAATATTAGTCTTTCAAACTACTAGTTATGCAAACCAGCACAACACAAGTGTATTACAGTTGGTGGACAACATTTGTAAAAGTATTGCATTTGATATCTTACCTGGCAGTTGCATTCACTAAATCCCACTTTGGATATCTTAGATCAAGTCCAATACTCGTTTTGCAGTACGTATTCTATGAGGTTTGCAACCTAGTACTAATATTGACTGAATTTGACTCTGGAAATGTAGTCTAAAATTGTGACTAACACAAACAATAAGCAAACTAGCTGACATCATTTCTTGAATAATTCCAAGGTGACAACACTGTTGATCTTTACGTGGCAACGGTTGACGTCATTCAGTTACTGCACTGTTCCTACATGTGAAATAACATATAGACCTTACAGAATGAAATATTAAATAACTTAATCCAAGTTGACAATACTGTTGATCTTAAGTTGGCAACATTTGGTCACCATTACTGACCTATTGCAAGTTGTTCTGTAAAAATCGTTGTATATACTCAACTTGTGTCATAGTTGCCTATATGCCTTAATTAGAATGAACAGCTATGAATAATTAAAGCTTATCACGCCCTCCTAACCTTCACCTAAACCAACAATTTCTTTAACAAGTTCAAAATGCATAGCAATTCTTTTGTTTTCAATGCGCCAATAATATATAATTTCAGTCTAAATAAAAAATATATAAGTAAAAATAAAGTAAATCTAACTTCCTCTATCTTCTACTAATCCCAGCCAAAAATGCCTAAAGGCAAATATCAGTGTCACTCATAACAGGGTAATGTTATAACAGTACCTAAATAAGACGACAGGATGTCAATATCCGTTCTCTAGCCAGATTGCTTGTTCCACACTGTCTCCCAAATAAATCCTGTAACACACTTTCTCTGGCTGTTTTCAAAAATAAAAGGACATGGAAAGGACGTAAGAGTCGCTTCACTTCTTAACAATAAAGTTAAAACCGAATTCCTTGTAGTTACAGTAATGAACAATTTACAATTTGTCATCACAAAGGTTCGCAGGTTTCCCGCTAGGTACAAACAGTTCGGAATTCACATAAAACTGTAGGTCTCGCCCTTAAAACGATGTTAATCCAATGGTAAGAATATAATAGAGGAATCACACAATTACAAAGGGGGTTATCGATACCAGTTTGACAGTCTACGTAAAAAACGTATCACAGATTGAGAGCAATCAAGAGATTCATGCTAGGAATAAGTGAAAGGGATTCAAAACGGGCAACAATAAGTGTAAGACATACCTAAACCAACACCTACATAACATTTAAGCTTCAATAAAAACTTAAAAAACATCCAGATGCATGTTAGAAATAACTAGGAAGAGAAGCCATACTTGTATGCAAAATCATAAAAATGATAAGTCCGACACATACCTACATAAGACATTAGAAGTCCTACGGGAACGAAAGATGTCTTGGAAAATCAGTAGATGCATGTTAGGCGTAACTAGGGGGTTACTGATTCGATTCAAAGACGAAACATACGTAACCCAACACATACCCAATCCAACATGTATACAATATATTAGATTTCCTATGGGAACGAGACAAATCTTGGTAAACGCGTAGGTGCATGTTAGCCATAATTAGAAGGACCTGTGATTGGATTTCACGCTGTCAAATGTAAAGTTCATTACATAAGTATACAATCCATTCAATAATATGTATAATTCCCTACGGCAACGAAACAAATCTCGGAAAATCAGTAAGTGCATATTAGGCATAACTAGGAGGACATCCGATTGGATTTGATGCTGTCAAATGTAAAGTCCATTAAGTAAGTAGAAAGTAATCAAATGTCGGTTTCAAATATTCCACGCAATAGAACATCGTTCTAGCATTATTACAAAACCCGGTCTTAAACTTACGTAACATCTATTATTTTCTCCAGTATGTTTACTTTATTATTAAAATAATACTCATCATAGCAATTCAAACAGAATTTCTTTAATACTAAATACATATTGAGGCTGCCTATCTTTCTGAATATACAATGTATACATATGCTAAACTTATTTCACGTAACAAACGTTTATTTTAGAGATATAACAACCTACCGCACTTTATAGGTTGTCGCTTGGTTTATTTCGTAATTCATCAAATAATATCTTACTTTTATTCCAAAATTCCATATTTTTATCTCCATTTTTTCCCTATGAGTCATTCATAAAATAGAGGAAGAATATTCTATATGAACATGGGGTTCCAGGTATATGTGTCCAATCATTCAGGGGGGCGGCTGCTCTGTTTCCGTGTTCAATTATCCATCCTCAAGAGTGGAAGATCGTAACATTAACATAGACACGTTTTCTTCATTAGAGACCCGACTGCCTGATTGATGTTAGGTTGCCACACAAGTAAGGTGGCGGTAACACCTCAAAAGGACCTTCAGTTCATTTATTATCATGTTCTCTTGCATAATGGGCTCTTGTTTTAAGAAAACAAGACATACTATAAGTAATTTTCATCTCAAGGTCATTTCATTCATAGATTTCTAATTTCCTCTACTATTCATCATTCCTCCTGAAGAGGGAAGGGAAAATGAAGAGATGAAACAAAACAGATGAAAAGGTAGAATGAGGAAATCAAGTAAGGAAAATTAGCAATGCAAAATAGCTAAGGATCTGATCTTGTTGCTTTTCTCCTTTTCTTGCTTTTCTCGTAAACTTTCGTTTTCTTCGCCCCTTTTTTCGTCTACCTGAAAATAAAGAAAAAGAGGGCATGCTTAAATACACCCTATATGATTTAAAAAGCAGAATAAGCATCGACTTATATAAACAGATCGGCGAAACGACGGGTTCCGGATTCAAATAAAGAGACAGTTATCAAGCATGTCGAATTTGTCATTCATACAGGACTGAATGTATTTATAAAACTTCAATAGTATATGCACTGCGTATATTGAGTGTTGAGCGAGTGCTTTATTTATCATTTAAAATTATTTCTTACAATTGTTACAGTTGATGCTGATTTGATCATGATTGTCGAATATCCTAATTTATTAACAGAATATAGTAGGTTATCTTGCTATTTCTAGAGTTTCATTATACACTATGTACAGGGAAGCTGTAGTGTTTCACTAAGACTCCAAGTTATCGGAAACCTTGACAAATTTGAAGAATGTTGCCACTACTTGTTAAAAGAGCCATAAAAAGTAACTAAATTGTAAATGATAATTTAACATATTATGCATCGAATATACACTATATGTACAAAAAATGGGTACCATGCTAAAGATTGATCGTTACATATTGTTACTATTCCTTTCATTGCATAGAATACATATATACACATATCTATTGCATATGGACAATAGTGCCTACCATGCTGAACACTGATTGTTTATCGTATTGCTATAATTCGAGACATTTAATAAATTATCATTACTATAATTTAAAGGTAGTTGGTCAACAAAAATATTAATTTGATACAGTAGTACCCCCTCCTTCTACCACATATTTTACAAACTTCGAGAAAATACCAGGGAAGGGAAGGGCGTAAATTCGTGTATTGTTTGAAAAATTGTAATGGGGGCCCAGCCCCCACTTCCCCCCCTAAAAGCCTGAAGATTATAGTATTGTCACTACTACCCTCCCTTGGATATGCGCCTATATATATATACAGATGCTTATCAGAATAATGGAAACACCTGTAGTTGGCAACACGTCAGATGTATGGGGTGGCGGTGGCGTCGTGGCGACAGCAGCGCCGGACTGCTGGTGGTGGTGTGTTAGGTCGGTCTCCATACTACGTCAGGCGTCGTGGAACAGGAGTGTGCAGTGGCTGCAGCAGACGGAGGTAGTGTAAAATGGGAGACCTCTCAGAGTTTCAAAGAGGGCAAATTGTTGGTGCGCGGTTATGTGGAGTGAGTGTGACGGCAGTGGCTAGTGTGTTAGGTGTGTCGCCAGGGACAGTGTCGAAGGTGATGACGGCCTACACAACACACGGGAAAACCACATCGGGGAAGCGGAACAGTGGGCGGAAGAAAAGCATCAGTGACAGGGCACGCCGGGTATTAAAGCGCATTGTCACGCGGAACCGTCGTGCCACTGCGGCGCAAGTGACGGAGGAACTCAATCAGCACATCCCCCAACCTGTTTCGACAATCACAGTCCGCCGCGAATTACATGACATGAACTTACGGGGTCGTGTTGCACGGGCCAAACCTCTCATCAGGGACCAGAACGCTTTAGCACGCCGCAAATGGTGCCGCGACCATGCAACTTGGACCATTGACGACTGGAAACGTGTGGTATGGTCGGATGAGTCACCATTCACCCTATTCCAAACCACGGGCCGTGTTTATGTGTGGAGAACGCCCAAAGAAGCGTATGATCTGCAGTGTCTCCGCCCAACTGTGAAACATGGCGGGGGCACGGTGATGCTGTGGGCCGCAATATCATGGTTTTCATTGGGTCCTGTGGTCACACTTCGCGGACGCATCACTGCCAACGATTATGTGGCAATTTTAGGAGACCACTTACATCCTATGGTCCGGATGTTGTAACCGAACAATGACGCCATATTCCAGGATGATAATGCACCCATTCACACAGCTGGAGTTGTTGCAGCGTGGTTTGAGGAACATCGGGATGAAGTTCAACACCTCCCCTGGCCCGCCCAATCCCCAGATCTCAACATAATTGAACATCTGTGGTCCATCTTGGAAACACGACTCCGGCGACGATTTCCACCTCCATCCTCTCTCACAGAACTGGCCGATGCCCTGCACGAGGAATGGTGTAATATTCCACTTGCTACCATTCACGACCTCTATGCCTCCATCCCACGTCGCATCAAGGCTGTTCTGAAGGCGAAAGGTGGCCCGACACCATACTAATCTGGTAAGTTGCACTTTCGTTCAGGTGTTTCCATTATTCTGATAAGCATCTGTATATATATAAATAAATCATAGCCATATTCAATCCACTAGTGGAGGAGGCCTCTCCCCGAAGGGAGGATTTGGTCTACTACTCCCACGCTGACCAGACGGGTTGGGAGAGGAGAGCCGAAGCTCTCACTGTGATCGCCACTGTCTTTTATTCACAGCAGCTCCCCAATTGTCCTCATGATGCTGGGTCAACACCGAAATTTTTAAACCCCCACCGGGAATCGAACCCGGGACCGCTCGCACTGAAGTCGAGCGCGCTACCGACTAGGCTACGCAGGAGCTCCATATATATATAGTGAGAGAGAGAAAGAGAGAGAGAGAGAGGGAAATTACATTTACTGCAACTTCGCACGCAACACATTTTGCGTAGTTTGCTACTAACATCTTGGAAAATGGTAAACGTAAATAACAACATTTTACCAGAAATTGTAAGCCTAAAGCATGAGCATTATGCCCCATTTTTAAGAACTGGTACGAGATCTTTTCTCTTGTCTTTCGTGTATAACACTTGTGTTCTATGGAATACTCTATTCGTTAAGAAAGAAAGAATTACCATACGTTTCAAAGTTCATTTTCGATCCCTCTCTATTTTCTTTATGGATCTTTTCTACTGGAAAATTTAAATGGTACCTTTCAGTTTATTTTTAACAAGTGGTTCACCTAAAGTGAACATAATGTTAGGTTCCCTGTTTCGGTGTTTGAACTGTGACTCTCTCAAGTTTATTATTATTATTTGCTACATACTACAAGAAATCATAAATATATTTCCAGAAACCAGGACATGTGATGATACTTTCTGTTAGAGAAAAGAAAATTCCAATCCCTGTTCGTTCACGCACATATTCTCAGAATCCCACATTGCCCACCCTATGCAATTTGGGTGGCCTATCTTCTAGACTTAGAAAAAATTCGTGTATAATAAAGTTATGTATACATTATATTGCGCACCATAGTACACAGATTGTTTCATTTTCTGCACATACTCTGCTCTGGGCGGGACTGTATTTTCCCATATTTAATGCTGTGTTGTCTACACACATTCCAATTAGCCCCACTTATTCCAGGATTTATTAAAGCATCATTCATGAAATTCGATGTACTTCGATAATTTGATCTTAAAATAACTCTCCCCTGATTTATGTCATGCAATCTCACTGTGCGATAGAATTCAGTTTCAACAATTCCTGATAGTTAATTCCATCAATAGCATGGATATTAAATCTGAGAAGTTCTGCTAAACATCCATTAAGATTTTTTTTAAATTATTATTTTTTGTTAGAGCACTGAAATATTTTATATAATTTTGCTGTCAGAAAAAGATTGACAAAAGAACTGACAAACGTATAAGGCGCGCTGACACATGCTGACAAACATTGAGAAACGCTACTGTCAGCTGTAAAAGCTGACACTTGGCAGGCCTGCTGGAATCAATTGGTTCTATACGCGGAAGATGGAGATTCAATAGAAGATATACGATGCACTATAAAGTAACACCGATGTCTTAGTAGGAACTTACCATGAGATAGGTCTACACATGAACGTAGAGAAAATACGGTGCATGTTAACAAGCAGAAACACAGAGGATGAAAGAAATAGAGACGAAATTATTAAGAACGAGATCATAGAGAAAAAAAATAAATTTAAATATTTGGGAACATATGTAACATGAAAGAACGGGCACGGAGGAAATAAATAGTCTCTTAGCATCGAGCAACTCATGTCCTATTCAGTCCAGAAATTGAATATCAAGAAAACTAAAAATTGAAAATATACAGCCTTTAGGGTTGCGAAAGTTGGAGAACGAGCATAGCAATTGCATGTACATAAATTGCGTGTGTTCGAAAATAATTTTTTGAGAAAGATATACTGATCGAAATGACACAAGATAACCAGAGAATGGAGGAGACTGCATAATAAAGAACTCCTCAGATTGTATGATTCACCTCATATTATAACGCTAATGAAATCACGACGACTAAGATGGCAGGCCATGTAGCTCGGAGTCGGATGGGGGAAAACGAAAATTATTTTCTATTGTGTTTGGTAAGCTGGAGGGACAGAGGCCGTTGGGAAGACCGAGAAATCATTGGCATGGCAATAGGGCCTATTAAAATGGATCATTGAAATGTGAATGTTCATGACGAAAACTGGCTTGACCTTATCCGGCGGATTCCAATAGCGTACGTTTGTTGCTGAGGCGATGAACTTGCGAGTTCCGTGAGCCATAAAGTTATTTATTATTACTATTATCATTATTATTATTATCTTGACCCCAGTGGTTTGATTGTTACAATGATAAACAAATATCCGTTCAATTTTAGTATTATGTTTCGTTACCTAAATAACAACATATTTTTCTCTCTATGTAGCCTACTTTTGTATGTTGTTATCACTTGACCATGAACGGTTTGGTATCACATAATATTTTACATGACTTCTTTTAATGCCAAGATTTACAGCGCTGGTTTCTGTAGGGATTCTACTATCACCACTACGTTATAGATTTCTTTTCTCAACCATTAAAACTATCTTAAAAAGGGCGTGTGTTCCATAGACAAGCACCGGATCAATAAGTCATCTTCTATTTATGACTATACTGGAAACTGGAAAAATATATAAACTGGGTAAAGTCAGCACTCTATATAGGAAGATATTGATTACTATTAAGACGAATAGAAATACGTTTCTACCGTTTTATGCGTCATTGCTCAACCTACTTGACTTTTATGGTGAAAACACATTCTCGAAACATTCTTCTGGTAATAAATATTGGGTTCGACAATCAGAGATTTCTTCTTCCGAAGAGCAATAAACGAGCACACACAAGTTAATTTCATGAGAAAAGGAAAAAAGAAAACAAGTGAGTTTTCATCAAAATCTTCCTACCGCATATTTATTTCATTACTGTGAAAAACAATACAGAAGCAAGAATATACATGTGTGTTTTACAAGAGTCATTTCTTTAGAAACAACTCTCGTATTTTGTTGAAGAAATTTAACATTGACATTTAGTGTATATGGTTATCACCCTTAGAAAAGTAACCGTTTGCACGGGAAAGATCGTAAAATATGGAGGTATATAAATGTTTCTTTGTAGGATATAGAACGGTGTAATTTATTATAGTGCAAACAGATCCAACAAAGACGTGATTGTGGGAGAAACCAATGGCTATTTTAACCTTCTTTCTAACATTTAAAAAAGGATGATTATGAAAGGTAGCACGTGTTATGGTTTGTATTTTATCTTGTCTGCCACTTCTGTAATTAAAGTAATTTTGAATGAAACCCACAAACAAATTGTAATCTGAACTATTCCTCTGCACAGAACAATGAGCATCGTTGTCCTTCTCTCCTGTGAAAGAATACTAAATACACAAACATGTCTCGAAATTTTACAGTTTGCAACTGGTGGTGCGCTTTAGTTGTTGACCGATTTCAGCTACAGCATAATGCGCATTAACAATTTACTGCAAGTGTACATGCTTACAAGTAACACGATTTTACATGGACACTCAGATCTATAAGAGACATATAGGTTACAGCGGGGTAATTGAATAATTTCAGACATTTTCTCAGAAATCTTAAAAACTGTAATTTGTATCCAAATAAACACCCATCCCCTTGCTGGATTCGAACCCGGACCTTCCAGTGGTTGGCTTAGCGCCGTAGAACGCACGGCTACCTGTCCGGCTTCTTTCTTGTAGTTTTCTTGGATTTTGTTCCACCAGATGCTTATGAATGCTTCTTTCCTTGGAGTTGTTTCGCTTTCATAAGTTCAATAAGCACCGAGACATAAACAAATACAAAATAGCATAGCTTTAATTGCATTATCCAAATTAAACCGTTTTGAAATATCCAAATTTTCCGACAAACAGCGAATATACAAAACAAAAGGTGCTATGGAAACTTCTCACCAGTTGGCGCCAGCAAGCAGAATATCAACGCACTACGTGCAACTGATATGATTTCAATTCAAAACAGTTTCATTTTATCCATTTATTAATAATAAGAGCTTAAGGAAACAAAGTTGAATATTAGAACGACAACAAAACATGACATCTTAGTACTAACCTTGCTGCAAACAAAAGATTGTGTACTCCTTCAGATTCGCAGGAATTCTGCGTGTTTCTCAGAGCTACTTATGCTAACGAAACCTACAAATCCACTACAATTTTACTAACATGCGGAACTACTTCTCCTACAACTAACAAAATCCTTAATATTATTTAGTTTTCTCACCTATTCAAATTACCTCGCTGTACACTATATATTTAAAATCAGTATAAAAAACTGAATTTGTGTGTATAATACTAGATGCCATTGGTCATTGGTTGAAGAGAACTTAGCGGGCAAAAGCTTCCAATAGCATTATTATTGCTACGCTACTTACGAATATCTGGTGCTAGTTTACACTGAATACACTGTAATACGTGCAGTAGGGTGAGGGCACTTGGTGCTGTTTTACACAACTTTGGCTCAAATCTTGGAACCAGATTTGGTTGCTTTTTTCTAACTAGATATAGTTACTTTTACTTTCTTTTATCATCCTTATTTTTAATGGTAAAAAAGAGTAGTATTATTTTGTAAAAGAGTATGAGCCCTTTTTTCAACCCATATTTAAGATGGCATAAAAGGCTATGAACACATTTTTCATCCCCTCATTCGCACCCCTACCTAGACTTAACACACAGAATATAGCATACCCGCGTGGGGTCCCTAATATGGCATTTTGAATTTTGTAAAAGAGTACAAGCTGTTTCTGCGATATGGGGGCCTAATTGCCATAATTTCGTCAGATCATTACCAAACTTTGGATTTAGGTAGATTATGATGAGAAACGACAAGGAGTTAGTAAGGGGAGGATTTCGATTTATTTTTGCCACCAAACTTTGGATTTAGGTAGATTATGACGACAAGCTGTTTGTAAGGGGAGGTTTTTCGATTTATTTTTGCGATATTTTGAGCCGTTTTCGAGATACTGGTTCTAATGGTTAATAATTCACAAAATTTGGTCGGATTATTACCAAACTTCAGAATCAGGTAGATTACGAAAACGGCAAGGGCTTTATAAGGGGAGATTTTTCGATTATTTTTGCGATATTTTGAGCTGTTTTCGAGATATGGGGCTAATTGCCAAAATTCTGGCCCCACACTTGGATTCGTTTTGTATTTAATTAGAATTTTATTCAATTCATAAAAGACTATAAGCTACATTATAAAACCCTGAGCCGCGTGCTCGTGCTAACCTACAGAACATGAAATAGAGGTCATAGTAGACTATACTCTAGCCCTCTACTTCCAAGGTCCCCGGGGCATATCTACTAAAGAACATGGACTATTTCATAAACGGCTACGAGTTCAATTTAAGCTAACATAGCACACCTAACGTATAGAACATGGTATAGGAGGTCATAGTAGACTATTTCCCACAGCATCCGTGGCATATTCGCTTAAGAACATGGACCATTTTATATAAGACTACAAGCAGATTTTGCACCCCTATTTATAAAAGACTACGGCACCTTTTTAATTCCCTACGAAGCTTTTTTTGCAACACTTATTTAACATAGCAGAGATAGTACAGGAATATAGGCTAC